>CABHPP010130997.1:4876-46251 GCA_902168425.1 Peromyscus attwateri
TGTGTGTGTGTGTGTGTGTGTGTGTGTGTGTGTGTGTGTGTGTGCGCGCGCACGCGTGCCCCAGAGAATATGTGGAGGTCATAGTTCAATTGTGAAGAGTCAGTTTTCTTCCCCGCTTGTTGAGCCTGGGTCTCTCCCATTGTTCCTTCTGTTCTCTGCCCTCTGGGCTACTGGTCTACCAGCTTCCTGGGGATTTTGTTGTCTCTGCCTCTCATCTTGCCCTAGGAGCACTGGGGTTTCCTATGCTTCCCCTGACCTTCTTCACATGGATCCTGGGGATCAAGCAGCAAGTGCGGTTACCGGCTGAGCCAGCCCATCTGGTGGCTTTTAACCTCTGGTTTTTAGCCTCTTTAAGGGGCCATTACAATGGAAGCAGGAGCTAAGAATGGTGATGAGAAACCAGTTAGGCGTTTCTACTCCAGGTTTGCAGATGGATATATAAAGAGGGACATGTGGAATTTCATGTGCATAGCTAGAAATAGGAGAAGTAACACATTCTCTTCTAAGGATGCCATTTTAAACATTTATTTCTTTTTATTTTGTGTGTCTTAAGGTTTTATTGCTGTGAAGAAACACCTTGACCACGGCAACTCTTATAAAAGGGAACATTTTTAATTGGGGCTAGCTTACAGTTCATAAGTTTAGTCCATTGTTGTCATGATTGGGAAGCATGGTGGTGTGCAGGCAGATATGGTACTGGAGAAGTAGCTGTGAGTTCTACATTCAGATCTGCAGGCAAAAGGAAGTAAGTGCCACATGAAGCCTAGCTTGAGCACCTGAGACTTCAAAACTCGTCTCCAAAGTGATACACTTCCTCTAACACGGCCACATCTACTCCAACAAGGCACACCTCCTAATAGTGCCGTTGCCTATGGGCCAAGCATTCAAACACTTGAACCTATGGGGCCATTCCTATTCAAACTACCAGATTGTGCATGAGTGTTAGTTTGCATGTATGTATGTGTACCACTTGCATGCCTGGTGCCTCAAGAGGCCAGAAGAAGCTGTCTTATCCCTTGGAAATGGAGTTGCAGACAGGCATGAGCCATCATATGCAGCTTGGGAACTAAATCAGGGTCCTCTGAGAGAACAATTAGTGCCCCAATGGCTGTAGCATCTCTCCTGCTCAAAAGGTATTTATTTTAAGGTGGAAAGTATTAATCTCAAACAAGATAGCAAGTTCGACAACAATCAGATTGAACTTGAAATGAAACGTTGAGTTCATATTTATTTATTTACTTTGTTGCTGGGGTTGGAAGCCAGGTATCAAATGTTCTAGGCATGTGCCCGACCACTGAACTACAGCTCCCGTCCACTTGAGTTACTCTGTAGTGCAGAAGGCTGAGGCTATACATGCATGTGTGTGCATATATGTTTATTATAGTTAGTAAACAGGCTAGTTTCTCAGTTAGATTCACTAGAGAAACTTTAAACAACTAATTTGACTAGAGTGTGCATTCCCCCCCAATAAAAGTACACACACTAAATCACACGTTATCTACATGAAAGTTTATCTCATACTCAAGGAAAAGCGAGATAATTCTAAGTTTGACCAAATGACTCCCCTTTTCCCGTCATCTTCAGGGTCAAAGGAGAGTGGATTCTTAGAGAAAAGAACCGGCAGGCAGTAGGCAGAAGGTGAAGATGCAGTATATCCCCTAGAAAAGCTAGCAACCACAACCTAGGGTCACCAGTCCCAGGTCACAGGTCAGTGAGACCTCTGGTCTCTCAGCATGGTGAGAGTGAGTATGGACCAGGAGGCTTACCTGTGTGACATGTGGCAGTGCTCTCATGTGAGCCTTCCACCAGCCCAGTTCATGTTCAAGTTTACCTCTGAGAACTTCCTTAGGAGCTTACAAGTCAAGCTCTAAGACAATAGGCATTTCAGCATCCGGCTGGCATTTCTGGTCCTTCAGAATTAACTTGCTCTTGGCTACTTATTGTCCTGCTATTATAGGCTCCGTTAGCCTTTACTGTGGCCACATGGCCACATCGCTCACAAAGTCTATGTGTTCATATTTTATTTCTCTAAATCTGTTTCCGATTTTATTTTATTGTTTTTATGTCATTTGCTGAGAGTGTGTCAGTCTCTTTGATACACTGAAAATTCTCTGCCTCAGAACCATCTCTCTTGTCTCCTGGAAATCTATACTTAAGGGGCATGAATTTCAGATCACAAATGCATTGGGCATTCCCAAACCCATTTACAGATGAGGAAACAACAGCAGATCCAGTGAACCAGGATCTGCATGCCAGCGGCCTTGGCCTCATGCTAAGTTCAAATGTGGAGGATCCTCCAAGGCTGCAAGGCAGCAGCTGTTCCAGAAAGCCGTGTATAGGGTCCCATCAGTGGGCCGTACAGACAGCCGTGGCCTGTGTGTCACCCTGAGCTCACCTATATATTTCCTACAGGCCCCTTGGTGGCATGCTTCTGCCTCGGCTTCCTTCCTCATCTCCACCCGAAGTTCCAGCCCAAACAATAGCACCAGACTCACTCCACTTGCCCTCCCCACCCATGGCTGCCTCCTCCCAGCACAAGCAGGTTACAACTGCCCCTTCTGGGAGGCGAGCAGAACCAAATGGGGTTTCTCTCTTGATTTCCTTGGGTTTTAATTTGAAGAAAAAGAGAACTGCAGGGGATCAAGTCATCCTTCCAGGGCTCCATCAGCAGCCTTCGTCTCCCGCAGCTGTTCTGATTAATGGCTGCGCCTCCTGCCGAGCCTCTGTAATAGGTGTCAGTAAGGTGTTTACTCAAAGTTTTACACCCAATTGTCATGAAGGTCAAAACAATAGGGCGTCTCCCATGCAGGTTAAATATCTTTCCAGGACTTCTACTTTTCCGGCTGCTAGCTAAACTCTGTAGGGTCCTGTAAGTCCCCGAGGCTGATTCAGCGGGTCCTTAGGAAAAAGACTGCTTCTGCCTGCCTAGGCTTCAGAGTGCCTGCTAGACTCCTGGCCTTCGGAAGGGAAGACAACCAGTGAACTGTAGGGAGGGGAGATCCCTGGAGCTTTGAGGTAGGTGAGGTAGGTCTTTCAAGGTCTGAATGGGTTGAGTGCCACATCAAAAAGAAGGACCATAAGGAAGAGATAAGGGAGGATGGGCAGGCTAGCAAGCAAGCATGTAAAACCTGTACGAACGCATCATATGGAATTCAACGTTCTACATAGTTGTACACACTTACAAAAAAAACAATCCCTTCCCCAAGAAAGAACATCACACCACACAGAACACACTTGTTCCTTAAAGTGAACTCCACTTTTGCTATGTTCAAGAACAACCACCCTTTGGGTTTTCCCCTCACTGTTTTCATCTTCCCCAACGTTCTCCCTTCAATTCCTTTACCTCCTGCGCTAATTCCAAAATAGAAAGAAGAAAAAAACGTGCCACAACTTGGAAATATTCACTCCCATCTGCTGCCCATGGGTGTTGTGGAGGGGAGTTTTGACCCTATTTCTGAGGAAGAGGAAGTAGGAGTTCAGAGTGAACTTCCCCAACATCACATGTTCTCAAAGTGATGCCTTATGTGAGTGCAAACCCTGCCTGGAGTGGTCTCTATCTTTGCATAAATATGAGCACTTTTCTTTTTGTTTTTCTTTTTTTTTTTTTTTTTGCTAGGTGGGTCAGCAACAGAAAACAACTGGGGTCCTCCAAGTTTCCTCCTGGGGATGGGGATTCTAACAGCATTAATTGAGCCGAATTTATTCCTTTCGAAACCTCACATGTTCGTATGTTTGTTTTAAAGTATAATGAATGGCTGATTGTCTTTGCAGATGGCCTCGTTACACATCCACAAGTGTCTATTTCCACTTCTCCAAATCTGGAGACTAATGTAGCATACTTACAAACCATTCAATCCATTGAATTTGTATATGTGTGTATAGCACATGACACCTGTTCAGGAGAAAATTATTTCTGCAAGATTTTATCGAAACCCAATAATTTGCTAAAAATCCTTAAACTTAAGATGCTGCAGAATGAAATAGGAGTAAGGTCTTTTTATTTTTGTATTATTATTATTATTATTATTATTATTATTTAGATATAGTCAGACATGGACAGCTAGAGTTGAGAACAGAGGATAAAGAAGCAGGAAAGATAGTGTGCCTCTTTCCTGAACCTGAACCTGTAGCATGATCCATGTTCCACTCTCTCATGACATGGGAGTGGGAACTGGGGGTGAGATCAGTTCGGAGCTGATTCTAAGTGTGCCATCTGGGACCTGCTGTGCTAGGGTGTGGGGGGCCATCCCAACCCCACTTTTCCCCAGGGTACTTTTGAGCAGGAGCAGCAGGAAATATTAGATAGAAATTTAGAGGGGAGAGAAACAGATAGAAAACACAGGACAGCCTTGGGAGGGCCTGGATCCTAATCCTTTGGGCCCACAGCTTTATTCCAAAGGACTTTTAAAGGAGCAAAAGACCTCCCCCCAGCACAGCCAAGTACAGATCATTTCAAACACCTGGCACTCAGGCCCGTGCTCTGATCATCCTCTTATGCCATCCTGCTGGGTAAAGCCACTAGGAAACCTAGGTAGGCTCCAACACTGGAGCTACATTTAAATTCAGCTCCTGAGATACTGTAGGTGCACATTTCAGGCACAAAGTTCAAGCTTTCACCAAAGGAGTCCTCCAGTACCCAGATCTTTGTGAAAGTTAGAATGCTACTCTGCACTCAGCATGTACGTGGTAGTGGGTGAGCAAAGGAAAGGGGAAACGAACCAATGCCTGTGAGAAGTGCTGTGGAGGAAGAATCCACGGGACCCTGTTGAGGAACTTGAATATAAATGAACAATGGTTGGGCCATGTCTAAACATAGAACTCTGACTCACCATTTGCAACAAGCAGGTCATCTAATAACCAGCCTAGGAAGCCAGCCAGCTATCTGTCAGTCAGACATGTAGACACTTAATCCACTATCTCTAGCCACAATCCTCCAAACCAAACAATACCCTTAGTTGCAATCATCCTCAAATGACTAGGACTTTATGAATAATTGATGACTTTTTAATCTCCTACCTTCTATTCCCAGCCAACTTCCAATTTAGGAACAACCAGAAAAAGCCAAAAAATGAATTGCACTCTGCAATGTTGATGTGAGAAATGCAGAAAACCAGTCACACAGGAGATCTTGTTTCTGATGAGTCACTCACAAGCACTTCGGTTCAGGGCACTCTGAAGTCTTCTGTGCTGTCCACTACAAGGGTCTTGGTCTCTTTGGCCTATCTTCATTCTGCCAAATACAAAAGATAGTGGGCAACTCTCTGGTTGTGACAAGCTCTGAATAAAAAGCTCTTTCCTGCTCCCTTTTGCTTGGTTCTTGTTGATGTTCACACTGTAAATTATAACTCAGGGGATAAAAGGAGTGGCAAGAGGAGGATGTGGTGAACTGGGAGGTGCTGATAAACCCAGAGGGAGACCAAGTCTCATCACTTGAGCAATGTGAACTTTTGGAGAAACTTGAGTCTTCGATAAGGGACCATTGAGATTTCATGAGACCCAAAATGTAAGGCTCTTTGATTTTGAGACTACCACTTTAGGACTTTTAATTAAGCACGGGGCCTAAGAATGCCACACTTTATCTCACGAAATAGGTAAAAGGAATCTATTATGTGAAGGTTATCTTTCGAATGGAGAAACTGATGCTCAGGGAAATGAAGGTAGAAGCCCAGGTCACAGAGTGGGGCATGTGAGAATTGATAGCTGAGTCCTGCTGATTCCAACCTTGCATTCCCTCACTCCAATGTAACTGCTGTTTCACTGTTTTGGGGGCATGCCCAGTCAGGGAAATGGAAGTGAGAAAATGGAGCTTCAGAGTTCAACATCCAGCCTGAGAATCTCTTTTTACATTCTTTCTTTTTTTGTTTGTTTGTTTTTGTTTTTCAAAACAAGGTTTTCCTGTGTAGCCATGGCTGTCCTGGAGCTTGCTCTATAGACCATTCTGGCCTCAAACCCAGAGATTTGCCGTCCTCTGCCTTCCAAGCACTGGGGTTAAAGGCTTGCACCACCACCTCCTAGCTGTCTTCTGCAGTCTTAATGTTAGCTAACACTAACTACCCTCAGCCACAGTAGGTGTCTCTCCATGGTTCTGTAGGGGTAGATGCCATCTGCAGGGCTAATGGGTTTGCATTAGAATGGGCTGAATAGTGAGTTTCCATTGAGCACAGTTCCTTACTATCCATGGGGAAGCAGTTTCAGAAACTATGAGGATAGCTGGATCCACAGGTGTTCATCTGACTTCGGTAAAATGGGTAGTGCTGGAACATAACCTGTGGATGCCCTCCTACATGCTTTCAGATCATCTCCAAAGTACTCATAATGCTCAAGAGACACTAACTGAGATGGGGAAAGTTGTGATGCTGTGTTGTTTAAGGAACAGTGCCAAAAAACAACTGTGTACATGTTTTCAGTACAGAGACAATTATTTCTCTGAATTTTTGAATTTGCCGTGAATTGAATCAACACCATGGAGCTCACATATGAAGAGCAGAAATCAGCACTGCGTTTGTCCTGAACATATTGTTAGCACTTCCCTCTGCCCCTGCTAGCTTAGACAACTTGATCTACTCCATCTCTCTACTCCTGGGTTTTCTTAAGGCTAAGACTAGAATAGTAAGCTTGCCATTCTCCCTGATGAGCTATGAAATTCAAGTGGCTCCCTGCACATAAAAGGACTATGAATCTCGCACTACAATATCAATGTGAAAAATACATAAAACGCTTACTTTACTTGGTTTTGCATAAATGTTTTAAAGGCCGACAATTTTAGGAAAGTGTTTCTCAGTTATTAGACATATGTGTCCCCCACAGAGCCATTCTGTACTGCTTTTCTGGTTTGCCAAGTGCAATGTGGGAATTGTTGAGAGGCACATGGAGAGGCTGGGCCTGTCTCATACAATGCAGTGGTCTTGGGTACCTGGTCTTCATGAAGGGTAGCTGTTTATCCTACCTCACAGTCCCCTTCAGCACTTCCTGTGATGTAATGTATGCAGAATGCTCTTACTGAGCATGCTCACATCAGTGAAAACTGCCGTAGTATTGGATTTCAATGCTGATGCTGAACAACCACTTACTATTATTGTGATGATTACTATAATTGAAGAGCATAATGCATTTCAGGAATTAAAGGTAGACATAAGCTATCTTTGTCTACCTCACTCATTCCCAGGCTGTTTCACTTCAATAAGTATAGTCCCTTTCCTTTGGACTTCTATATTGCTATCATTAACCTTTGCCATATTACAAGCTTTGCTTCTAATACTGGATACACAACTCAGACGTATTTTATTGCATTTTCTTTCCCATTTTAATAGGTCCTATTTTATTTCTAAATTAAATAGCATTAGGAACATGCTACTGGACCCATCATACTTACAGTTTTTAAAACTAGGTTATGCATGGCTTAGTATCATTCAGTATGCCTTGTCTTAGCTATAACTTAATGACTATAGAAATTTATTTTGAAAAAAAGATTCTCAGCAATTTAATAGGGAAGAAAAACAGTTAAAGAATAAAAGTATTCTTTGGTTTATCCATAAAATAGATCAATTATATTTTTAATAATAGGCATTTAAAATTTGTTTTCTGGAGCTCACTTCTCACTTCTGTGAGGTATCTAACAGTATCCTGATTTCTCAAAGGTAATTAAAAAATTTTTTTTGAAAGCTTTGTTTACCAATTTCCATAAATATCATGAGATGAAGTTACAAGATCTATATTTCAGGTCATAGACTGTCTTTATGTCTTAAAAACATTTAATCTATTTATTATTCAAACCCAAAGGATTCCTTGGGAACCTCAGTTTGCCAGGGACCATCAGGCCCCTCTGGCAACAAGTGACAAGTTCAGTGCTTTTCTGCTCCATCCTTTTCCCAGCAGTCCCACTATAGAAGTCCCCCAAGGGCTTGGCTCTCAGCCCTCCACACCTTTGAGACTGTATATTTTACTCTTCAGGACCCTGGAGGAGAGACTTCCATTATGCTCCTGGGTTACATACAAAGATTCGGGCCATGATGCTCACTGACCCCGTTTGACAGAATTACTCACTTTTGGGTCAATTGACAGAGACAGAGGGTAAAGCCAATAAATAATAGCTGAATTTCATTTACCTGCACAAATAGGGGATGAAGGGGGTTTGATAGGAAAGGTCATATTAGTTGAGCTTTCTGATCACTCTCATTTACATAGGAAATCAACTTCCTATCATTTATGACTGCATACTTGAGATAATCAACTTAAAAGCTGAAAAGATTGACGTTGGCTGTTAATCTATGAGGTTTCAGCTCCCATTCGCTTGGCCTAATTGTTCTGGGTCTTTAGTGAGGTAGAGCACCTCTGTGGGAAGCAGCTGCAGAGTGAGGCTGCTCACCCTATGGTGACTAAGGAGCAATAACAGAGGGAAGAAAGGGTAAGAACCCAACATCCTTTTCAAGGGCAAGCTCCTAAGGACCTGCTTCCTCCAACTAGGCCCCACTACCTTAAGCTAAGCTTCTACTATTTCCAAATAGTGGCATCAACTGAGCACCAAGTCTTCAATAAATGAGGCTTTGAAGATAGTGGTTTATTTTTATTTATTTGTTTTCTCACACTGTAGCCCAGGTTCTTAGGGAACACACCATGTAGCCCAAACTGGCCTGAAACTGTCTATGATCCTTTAGCCTCAGCACCCTGAGTTCCAAGATTATAGGTGTGAGCTCCTACAAGGTATGGGAAATTAAGACCCAAACCATAATAACAGGTACATTGCACTGAATTTAAGTTCATACAATTGCATTCTATTTTGTTAGAAAGGCCTCCATTACCTAACATATGAAGTTCTGGAAACTTCTGTGAAGGAATGACTCTAACATTTAGTTAGTACTTGATATAGTAAGTACAGTTTTTTTTTTTTTAATTCTGGCATAATTTGTTATCATCATTTTATAGCCAAGGAGGCTACAGCTCTGAGGCAAGAGGAAACTGGTTGAACCCGGAACTATGACCCAAACCACAGATTGCTTAGTAATAAAATCTGTGGCACGTTCACCACCAACATATAAAAGAACTATGGAGATAACTAAGTCAGTGAAGTTTCTGCCACACAAATATAAAGATCTAAGTTCAGAGCCCCAGAATCCGCCTAACAATGCAGTGTGGTAGTTCCATCTATAACTGTGTAACTTGTTAGAGTTCCTTCTATAACTTTGTAACTTGTTAGACTTCCATCTATAACTCTGTAACTTGTTAGAGTTCCACCTATAGCTCTGTAACTTGTTAGGATTACATCTATAACTTTGTAACTTGTTAGAGTTTCATCCATAACTTTGTAACTTGTTAGGATTCCATCTATAACCTTGCTAGAGGAGCAGAGACAGGCGCCTCCCAGGAGCTTACTGGCTAGCCAGTCTAGCCACTGAGGCATGGCTTCAGTGAGGGACCTGTCTCAAAAGATACCTCGACATGAAGGAGCCTATATATGTATGGGTGCACATGCACCACACAACACATGCAAACACACACACACACACACACACCGTTTACCAAGTTTTCCTTTCAGAATATTCAGAGAGGAGGGATACTCAATTGAGAAAATGTTTCCATAAGAATGGACTTTATGCAAGCCTATGGAATCTTTTCTTAATTAGTGATTGATATGGGAGGGCCCAACTCCTTTTGGGTGGTGCTATACCTGGGCTGATGGTCCTGGGCTCTATAAGAAAACAGAATAAGCAAGCCAGGAGGAACAAGCCAATAAACAGCACTCCTCCATGCTTCTACCATCAGCTCCTGTCTCCAGGTTCCTACCCTGTTTTGAGTTCCTGTCCTGACTTCCTTCAATGATGAACAATGATATGAAAGCATAAGCTAAGTAAATGTTTTCCTTCCCAACTTGCTTTTGGTCATGGTGTTTCATCACAGCAATAGAAACCCTAAATAAGACACTTAGTTAAGACCCCTCTTTATTTTTCATTTCGTTGCCTCAGGATTTGTTATAAGGTTAGTCCATCTTATTTGCCCAGTCTTCAGTGACCATGAGAAACAATAGAAGTTGTTTTGCTATTTCAAGAATTTCCTTTGTGATATATTTGCACTTTCCTATTTCTTACTATATTCACAGATTTGGACAAATGATCATCACCTGATATACTAATCCTAAAATCAAAATACCTATATTGTGAATTATCACTTAGTGATTACATGTGTAGAATAAAGAAAATATTGTAATTTCTTGATTTTTCTTTTTAAAATTACTTTCTTTTAAAACAAAACTTACATGTATGTATATGCATATGTGTATATGTATGTACACATTAATTTGGGTGTCATAGAAGCCAGAAGAGGGTGTTAGATCCCCTTTAGCTAGAGTTATGGGTGATTATGAGCACTGGAATCCAAATTCAAGTCATCTGGAAGAGTAGCCTGTGATTATAACCACTGAGCCATCTCTCTAGCCACTTGTTGCTTTTTCTTTAAGATATGAAATATATTTTATTTTTCCCCAATGTCTGATAATTAAAAGAAATTATGATGAAACTATTTCCTGAAAGTTTTACCTCTTTAATTTACAAGTCAAATATATATTTCTAATTTCTGATATATCATTAGCAGAATAGGAGTGGCATTTAAATTTTTTGAACAAATCAGTATTATGATGCCTCTGATATAAAGCTAAGATGTTCACTTAGCTCATGTATGGAAAAACCTGAACAGAGTAAGCATCTCTTCAAATGATAAAACCCACAGGCCATCGGCCACAAATGTTGTAGAGTTGAAAAGGAATAAGCCATGCTTTTGCCTGTTGTAATGGTACTGGCAAGATGCTGCCCAAAGGTGGGACAAGCATTCTGGGGTGCTGGGACAAGTTCTCTGGGAAAACAATCTTACTTTCCCTTTTAAAATAGAGTAAGGCCAATCTGTGTGTTTCCTCTCCCACATCTATACCAAAACCATTCAGAGAGCAGACTGTACAACCTGCCTCAACACAGAATATTTCATTTTGAGCCCCAACACCTGACACACACATTTATAATGCTCCGTATCTATCCTTCTCATACCACACCAGAGACTTGAACCCACGTGGCACTGCCATCTGAAGGCACACGTCTACTCCAGCATCACTTTTCACTGTATTCAATGGGTGCAGTTTATATGTGTACCCCACCGCTGGGTCAGGGAGTGTAGTAGAGTGGAAGGTATAATGGCTAGAGATACAGAAGGATCAGTCTGTTCCAGCACTGAATCTACATGTTTCTGTCTTTGTGGTTATTTGACAAGTTCTGTGACTCTTCTCAGACTTGGAAACTGAAGTTACAACAAAGACATTATCATATACCCAGTAGAGTTGAAGCTAGGTTTATAAAATGTTTAAAAGAAGTTTTAAAAATATATATTTAGAAGGATTAAGGGAATGTACATAAGGTTCTTAGCCAGCTTGGTTGGCAGGAAGGGCTATTTTCACACACAATGTATGACCAATTATACACACACACACACACACACACACACACACACACACACACACACAGTACTTGGTCATGATACCCAGGAGTAAGAGAAACAGGTGAAGTGTCAGACTTCCTGGAACCTTGAACCCATCAGAGTAATCCACAAACCCAATCACAGAATAACACACATAAACAGCTTTGAGTGGAGTCTGAGGTGGATGTTGGGTGCTGGTGGTGCAGAAGCTGCTCCCACCAGGTCTCAGGTGGGTGGCACAGAGCAGCGTTCAGGCTCAGATCCCACGAATGAGAAGGCAGAACAAGGGGTGTGAGGAAAATTAGCTGAACAGCAGGTACAGAGGCCCACACAGGAAAATGAGTTTAGGAATTGAAAGGGATGGACCGAAGAGGAGGAGGGCATTAGACTAGTCAGTGACTTGAGAGACTTGATTATGTATCTCAACAACAATGAGACCTTTGGAGCATTTCAGCCACAATACAAAGCATGTGATTTTTACCAAGGTGAACACATGGGCTTGAGTCTGTAGATGAGTCAAGGGCAGTGATTCTCAACGTTCCAAATTCTGCAACCCTTTAGAACAGTCCTTCCTGTTGTGATGACCCATAAATGTAAAATTATCTTGTTGCTACTTCATAACTGTAATTTTGGTACTGTTATGAGTCCGTAATGTAAAAATCTGATATGCAGGATATCTGATATTCGACTCCTGTGAAAGGTTCATTCAACCCCCAAAAGGGGTTGCAACCCACAGGCTGAGTACTGCTGGTCTAGGGGGACAAGCTTCTTGGCATGACAGTGGTCAGTGGACTGATTAGGTAGGCAGCTATTGTGGGTGTAACAGGAGGAAAGCTGGTAATGTGGACCACTGGAATGGTACTGTAATAGATCAAGGAGGAAATTGGAGGCAGGATCAACCCAACTTGGTGAAGGAGCAGATGGAGTTCTGAAACAAAGAGCAAAGATTTAGCCCACGCTCTGGGTCTGCTGCCTGGAGTTATCTGTTGTATACCTCTACTGCTATCTGTGGTATACCTTTCACTGGCATCAGCATACCTCACAGGAAGACGGCTGACTTCTCAATCCATGAAAATGTAATGCAAATTCATCTGGCAGGAAAATCTGGACTGAACAGATACACAGTTACTTACAGTTTTTATTCTGCTTGCATGGAATATTTTGGTACAAAATTATGTCTGTGTTTTATTACCCCAGACCTCACCAGGGAGGTATATAATATGTAGTGTACATATAATTTTACTTGTGCAGATTCTGAGTTACTCTAGATTCAAAAATACATCTGCTCCAAGGGTTTAATGGACCTGTAACTGTAGTTTTAAAAATCAGGCTTACAGACATACTTAACCGAAGTCTCTGAGCAAAGTCAGAACCCACCCCTAGGTTTGCTTGGTGCCATTGTGCAGACCACTGGCCACCACCTTCACCTCCCCTGACCACTGCTTGTTTGCCTTTCTTATTGTGTGTAAGAAACACACTTATTGGCCAATTGCCCTCTCTAATTAGGAAATGTAGATGGTAGGGAGGTAAAAGAGAATAGACCACAGAGGGGAAAGTTTCCTCCCCGTTGCTGTGTTTCCCTAAGATCCCATAGCACTTTCCTACTAATGTACAGCAAAGCTGCTCACCTTCTTTTTTTTTTTTTTTTTATCACAAACCTCTTTCAAAACCATCTGTTCCACAAGGCATCTCAGTTACATTAGCCGCACGCATCTCCAAATGCTGGCACCGCACTGTGTTTTATTGTTCATTGTCTCCTGTGTCCTTGTGTGCATTTATATTGTAATCCCCCAAAAGGAAATGCTGGCTTTGTTCTGTCTGCTGTCTGGGCATGCCTACTGCTGAATTGCACCTACACTCATGCCCTGTATAAATAATGGATAAGAATAAAACCACCACCACCACCAATCTTGTATCCTTGAGGGTTAAGGATCACTACTTGTCGTATCCCCCAAGACATCATGTAATTCTGTGGGGAAACTTCAGAAAAAGTGATTGTTTGTTTAAGTAAGAGTGTTCATTAATTTTATAGTAATTCACTCAAGTTGGTGTTGGTCAAAAGAGAAACATCACACGAGGCATGGGTGCACATGGCATACACCTTTAATCCCAGCACTCAGGAGGCAGAGGCAGACCGTGTAGTTACTATGTAGTTAAGGTTGTGTACTTGCCCCCAGTACTAGGTATGTGATGGCTGGTCAGAAGGAGCTTTGAAAAGGAAACAGTTATTCTCTGAAGAGAGGAGGAGTCTACACTGCAATTCATCCATCTGTGATAGCAAAAAGAAGATAAAACTGACCATGGTGGTCATGGCTTTAATCCTAGCACAGAGACAGGCAGATCTTTGGGAGTTCGAAGCCAGCCTAGTCTGTATAGTGGAGTTTCGGAGCAACCAGACCTTGTCAAAGAAGGAGGAGAGGGAGAAAAGACAGTAAACTAATATATATCACTAACTTTGTGTAGATACTCAAAGTCAGTACCCATCCTGCAGGCACATTTACTCAGCTACTTGGGAGACTAAGGCAGAAGAATTTTAAGTGCAAAGCTTGCCTGGGATATAAAATAAGTTCAAGGCAACCTTGGGTAACTCAGTGAGACCCCGTCAAAAACAAACAAACAAACAAACAAACAAACAAACAAAACAGGTGACAAAGGAGCCTTGGGTATAGATGGGTGGCAGAGTACTTGCTTAGAAAGCATAAGGACCTACGCTGCATCCCCAGCGCTGGAAAGAAAAAAAAAACTCAGAAAATTATGCAATCAGAAAATGCAAAATGAATACATAACATGCCAGACACACTTTGGCTTCATGAAGATGGTCTCATTTTACCATCCAAGTACATCAAGCGAATGACGTGATTATGCACATTCTTTAGATAAGGAAAGTGAATCATAGTTGAAGTTGTAAACAGCTAATTAATGATGAAGCAAAAGTTCAAACTGTAGCTGTTGGATTCTAAAGACAATCATATCTTCAGTGTGCTGTGTTTCCATCATTTTAACTGGTCACCATGGAGTTTTTTTTTTTTTTCTAATATGCATTTCTACAACAGTTTGTCTTTCTCCATGGTGTTTTTATTTCTCTTGGTGTGTTAGAGTCACGGTACAATGATAAAAATCAATATTTGCAGAGACGAGGCTACTGACAATGAGAGCTGTAGATGGAATTGGCAGTAGCTGTATTTGGGTTTAAGCTTAGGTCTCAGGTGTTGGTTCCAGGAGCACTTCCCTTGGTTTCTCCTGACAGTTGTACAAATGAGTGCCATCATAGAAGTCTCTCCTCCCAACCTGTCCCTAATTTAAAGCACTATATGTGCTTCCAGGGATAGCTCTGTAAGGCTAAATGATACACAATGTACACTCAAGAAATGTATGGCCAAATTCAAGGGAGCAGACCTCTCCCTTCTTTTATAAAGTGTGTAGGTAGATACTGGATCTGTGGAAACAGGAGACAAGTATGGCACAGACTCCTCATTTAATGGTCTCCTGGGCCTCCAAAATGGCATTTGTTGATGAATGTACAAGGATGTTGATGTGCCCCATGTTCTAGTCATCTTTTCATCACTATAAAACATACCTGAAGTAATCGATTTAAAGATGAAAGGTTTCTTTAGGCTCATGGATTTGGAGTTCAAGTTCATGACTGGGTAGACCCATGGCTTTTGGGTCACTGCTCAGCCTATAACCAAGAAGCAAAAGAGAGGAAAAGCCAGGATCTCACACTCTCACTCAGGAGACATCCCATGAGGACCAAGACCTATGGGAGACATTCAACATTCACAAACATCTACTTACTCCAGGTAGGGAAACGACTAATAACATATCAACGTAAGGATAATTGGTTAAACCAATGAGTTTTGTTAGGGCTACATACAAGAGCATGGGTGAGGGGTAACTTACAGGAGCAGAAATGCGTCAAAGACAGCTGCATCACCAAAGTCTACCCTAGCAGGAGTGATATCTTATCAAAGCTAGGAGCCTGGAGTCACTCTATAACTTGCAAATAATTCCACAAGTTGGAGTATTTCTCCCAGGAAGTTTATTTGGCCTCTGCCTCTTCAAGGCATTTTATACAGTCTGAGTTCTTCTACGCAGTTGAGCTTGTTTGAGAGTGTCTCTCAGCAGTCCTTCCTGCTTATATGCTTGGGAAGGGTTCAGTAGGTCTGGTTGGTTTCAGGGACTTCCTGAAACTTTTGGTTTGTTTACTTCCTAAATTTTAAGTAGCTCCCTTTCAGTGTGGAGTTTGTTTCACCATCCTTTATGTCATCACAAGTTCTGATGAGGTTCCCTCGAAGATAGAATATTTTATCTGGGAGTAAATTGCTACATAACAGATGGACTCAAGATCATGAATTCTTTTGCACTATTAAGTTGTGCAAAGTGTGGAGAAGCTTCTCAGGCTTTCCATAGTCAGGGAGCAAAGCATAAAGCAGAGCTGAAGCCCATGGCTGAGAGTTGTACTAGGACAAGCAGGGCAATGTCTGCTCAGACATTTTCTCTGCTTTAGCTGATGGAGCAAGAGGAATAGGGTGGGAGGCAGGAGACTGACAGTGGCACTCAAGTTGTGCATATTAATCATCTTTCTTCACCTTGGAGAGAGAAAATAAAGTTTACTAGATGTGTATGCCTGTAATCTCAGCATGCCTGGAGACAGAGGCAGGAAGATCAGGAGTTGTGTGATGTCTCCTTGTATAATGTAAGACGTGGCCTCAGAAAACAACAACAATAAAGCAAACAAACCAAATAAAGAACATTACGTTAATTTTAATCACCCAGCTTTAATCAAGTTTACTTTGATATTCTGTGGCTTGTTTAAAAATGTTACTCATTTCTTTAATGGATTCAAAGTTTATTTACATCTCGTTATTTCATTAATTTAGTTACGATACTAGAAAACATGTACTGTATGCTTATTTTGTTCCCGAAACTCTAAGAAACAATTAACACAGATAATTTCTTTTCCTCGGTGAGTCTTCACGGTGACTCTTCTAGGGGAAAACACACTGCTGTTGATATTTTAGAGATGAGGAACATAAGGCTTGAAGAGGTTGTCACTTATCAAGGTCACGTGGGTCATGCTGGGCTCATGATTCAAGCTCAGGTTTATAAACACAGGGCCATAAAATGCTGCTTTCCAGAAGTATTCTGTGCTTAAGCATACCCTGGAGGCTTTGCTAAAACAGAGCACTGCCTTCCCTATGCCAGCTTCAGATTCATTGAGTCTGTACTGAAGGCCAGGTCTGCATTTCTACCAGCTCTCTGCAGATGCCGGGCCGCTGATGGGAGGTCGAGATTGCTCAGTGCACTGTATCAGAATGGTATCATGTTCCCCAGTGTTTCTTCTTTTACTCAGTGGAAAGAAGATGCTTTTGGAGTTCTGAGATGACCTAATCCTGGAACATTCAGTGACATTGCTTTGTGTGCCTCCCTCCCTCCTCCGGCATGGGACAAAGGATTTTGTACCTATTAGCCGTAGGAACGGGTTCAGCTCTTGAGGCATTTTCTTGTTGGAACTCCAAAGCAGCACATCCATCTTACAAATGATGTTTCAACTCCACTAAAATATAAATATTTATGAGTGTGAGGTTAGCTGCTTGGCATGCGGTACATATTTTTGTTCAAATTTTCCCATTAGAAGACAGTTCTTTGGGAAATCCTTAGAAACGAATATTGCATTTGTTTCATGATGATTGTAGACAACTCAACAAGAGCAAGATGATCCACATTCCAGTTGCTGATTCCAGTTGCTGATGAGAGGACGTATTCCCACAGTCTCCCAGTGCTAATAAGTCAGAGCCTCAATGCTCAGCACAGATTCCTATGGTTACAGGGCCATAATTAAGGAAGGAAAGTTGTGTACAAGGAATGACTGAAGGATCAGTAAGAAAAAAGAATCAGAGACATGCAGAGGGTAGGGAGACAGGCTGACCAGTAGAAGAGGAGATCTAGGGAATCACTGTAAGGCACATCAATAAGGACCAGGTCCTGTATCCTAGACTACACAACATGGATACTAAGCTAATTCCACTGTGTCTAAGGATGCTTTGTCTGTAACTATTTTTGATGTGTTTTGTTGTAGTTTGTCACTATGGGGTAAAACACTTGTTCCAGCAAGTTAAAGTCAGGGTGACAGAGATGGAACATTCACAGATGTAGGAAAGCATCCATGTGCTGTCCCTTTCGCAGGCTTTGTGAATGTATATGATGTTTCAACTCTAAAATGCTATTAAGGCCACAAGCATCCAGCTGAGACTGCAGCCATAGTTTTGAATTTGGGTCTTCTTCCAGGCTAGTGATATGCAGGATGGTCCTTTCTCTAGATGTCAGGCAGCAACAAGTGGCAGTCTTCTAGATGTTGATCTTATCTCTAAAAGATATGATGGGGAAAATTGGAGCATGGAGTCAAACAAACTGAATGTGCCTCTTTTGTCTTTGGCTAGGTTGGTGAATTTGTAAGTGACTTGGTTTTGTTGGTTCTCAGTTTCTTTGTCTTTGGATGATATCGGCTTATGGTGTTGGTAGGAGGAATATTTCCACAGTGCTTCACACAGTGTGCAACTTGTTACAGTATTCCTTAATGATATTGTACCTAGAGCATGGCCTGACATGGTCAGCAGAGACATGTCTGTTCAATATTGATGAAGTGGCTGGCTGCTTTTAAGGGATCCCTCTAGAAAGGACATTTTGTTGTAGGCACTCCTTCTGGCTTTCTCAGGCTTTGTTCCTGTTTATAGGTTTGAATGGCAAAAGTGTTAGGAGTAGGCTTGTGTCATTGTGTAGACACTGCTGCATTCCTTTGAAAGTGGGAGCCGCTGTTTTACATGGCTTCCACTGAATGCAAAGCTGACAGAAGAGAAGACAGTAAAGGATGAGGAAGAAACGACACAAGAAGAGAGGAAGAGTAGGAGAGCAAAGGCAGAGAACAAGAGAAGGAAGAAAAGGAAGAGGAGGCTGTTGCTAGAGTTTTCCTGCCTGGCCCACGGTCAGGATAAATCTCTCTCACCTGCCAGTCCCACAGCCGCTCAGACCCAACCAAGTAAACACAGAGACTTATATTGCTTACAAACTGTATGGCCGTGGCAGGCTTCTTGATAACTGTCCTTATATCTTAAATTAATCCATTTCTATAAAGCTATACCTTGCCACGTGGCCTCGTGGCTTACCGGCATCTTTACATGCTGCTTGTCCTGGCGGTGGCTGTCTGTCTCTCCTTCTACCTTCCTGTTCTTTTCTCCTCTCTGTTAGTCCCACCTATACTTCCTGCCTAGCCACTGGCCAATCAGTGTTTTATTTATTGACCAATCAGAGTAATTTGACATGCAGACCATCCTACAGCAGGAGGCTGTCCGAATGTGTTCAGTGAGCAACCCAGGTGTCCTAAGTCCTTCACTAACACAGCCCTAATGGTCTCCTCAACTGCTGTCTTCCACTCAGTGAGCCTGGGCTTTGGGCTTCCCATGCTTCTGTCTTTTCAGTTAACTCTTGTAGCAGTGGAAGAATAAGCATTCTTTCCTATTTTAAAGAAAGTGTGTGTGTGTGTGTGTGTCTATAAGTTCATACATGCACCTTAAGCATTTTAAGGCTTTGTTTTGTGTATATTCCCCTATAAACTGAACAGATGATTTAAATGGATCATTGACCAAAGAGCGATTAGAATAGAAAAATTCTCAAACCCCAAGAATTATTCCATCGCTGCTCAGCCAGAGTTATTTCAAGAAGTCTAAAGTTATGTGAATCAATAGTACTGGAATAGTACCAAAACCTAATTGCTTGAAATAATGTAAGGCTCATGCTAAAACTTCTTCGTGGCAATCACTCAACAGCAATGTAAGGAATGATTTTAAGCACTGTCAAATTCTAATGTAGCAGAGGGTCTGGTGGGAACAGGATATATAGAATGCACTGACCACAGCCAACATATCTGGAAGAGAGTTCACATAGCACCTTCCACCCCTGCCCCTTCCTAAGACGAAAGTTGTTCTAAAATCATATGTCTTTGAAGTTGCCTTTTTTTGTTGTTGTTTTCTGCTTTTTATATATTATTTCCAAATTCCCTAACTTCCCCTGGGTAGGCTTCTCAAACCCTTAGAGATTCAGCAGGGCTGGGCCCTACCATCCACCTTGAGCATCTTCTGCCTTATATATTTCTGTCTTTGACCCTCAAGTTTGCAGATCAAAAGGGAGGAAGAAAATGAGCTGCTGTGTCCCACATTCTCCCCAACACTTCTCTTCACTATGTGTGTGTGTGTGAGTGTGTAGGTGGGAGGCAGAGGGGGAATGTCATAGTGAAGTAAAACCTTTCTAAAGCTAAGAAGAGCCATGCTGTTTGCATCTTGTTTTCATAAGGACAATTCCTACAATACATGCAGTGTGAACCTTCCTCCAATCTATGCATTGACTTGATGATGGGAGGAACCAGGGCAGGCAAAAAAAACAAAAAAACAAAAACAAAAACAAAAACAACAACAACAACAAAAAAACCCAATAATAATTGTTCTCCCCCGAAACATAGACTAGACAGTAATAGCCCGTGTTTGATGAAGGGGTTGCCCACACAGCTAGTACTATCTGTTTCCTATTCATCCTGGGACAATTCAGACCAGAAGAATGGTTTTTAGCTCCGTGTGCATATATGTGCGGGATTCCTTCCATGCCCCATTTCTAGATGCTAGTCTTCAGTTCAGGACTAGTGATAGCATTTTTCAAGGCTGATAATAGTCATCATCCCCTAAGAGCTGGGATTTTGAAAGGATCACTAGAGAACTACTTATGAATTACTCTTGAGGAAACACGGTAGCGATTTGGGGAAGAAGTTAGAGGAAGCAGCCAAAACACAAGCCAACGTTTGTTATAGTTCACCTGACATGGGGATTGCCAAATTTGGACTTTTCGCCCATTCACATCTCCAGTAAATCCAAACACATTACAGCTTTAAATTCTACCGGGCTTAAAGGGCTACTTAGAAAGTGGATAGGAGGGAGTGACAATACTATTAATGTTTCTAAACAACCCCAGGAGCCACTGGAGCTTCGTATACAGCAAGTGGAAAAGCCTGTCTTTACAGAAAGACACTTGACTTCAGGAAACAATAACAACAGGTTCTCCCATCTTCAGCCCCCTCGAATCAACCTGGGATTTTAGGAATCAATCCCTGACTTGGTGAAGTGGATAGCTTTTAAACACTTTTGGGTACAACATCTTCCCTGCTGCAGAGAATGCCGGTGTAAGAGAAATGCATTTTCTTAGTCCAACAAGATGGCTGGCTGGATAAAGCAGCTAGCTGAGCCAGTCCGACCACCTGAGTTTGATCCCGGATGGAGGTGAAAGGAAAGAAAGAACTTGACTCTACAATGTCGTCCCCTGACCTCCGAGAACACTGGCTAGCACAAGTCCCATGCCTACCCTATCCCAGCCCCTCTTTCACACACACACACACACACACACACACACACACACACACACACACAATGGTTTTGTTTTGTTTTTTCAATAGGAGAAAGGCATTTATTTTCCCCCTCATTTCTACAAAATCCCCATTTGCTAGTCTGGGCTTCCTTCAATCATGTGGGAACTCCGTTGCATGTTTAGATGGATTTTTTTTTCAATGATTATCAGTGAGATATTGATGTTGTTAATTTGTCTTCAGTTAACGTACCTTCCTTGCAGTGGTCAACTTACTTTACTAAGGAGAAAAACATTCTAAATTATAAATTATAATAAATAGTGAAAGCTGCACCAGTGGGTTCCACCATCAACACAATACTTGCTCCCTGTTTCAGATCCTGATGGATCCTTGCTCTCAAGATTAGGGCATGAGAGGCCTAGAAATTCATGTCTGAACCAGGACTCTCCAGTGAAGATGTTGTGATGATGGCCAGCTTTTGGGTAATGTGCCACAGCAAGGTTTGCAGATTGGATTTCATTTGTCTCATGGACTTAATTTACCAAGCTTAAGGACCAGAGAACAGCAAACCAGTGGCTGCTAGCAGATTCACATTTAATGTATATCATAGACTACTGTAGTTTATAAAAGTTGTCACATGAAATGGGAGGTGGACTTGAAATCATGACAACTACCTTGGAGCAGATTTTTTTTCCCATGTGTCCTTGAGGAAACTCCCATTTAACAAAAATGAAGCAGCCTGGGTTCCTCCTAAGGAGAGGGTAGAGCATTTTGATTTGCTGAACCCTGGCCTTTCTGAGCAATCTGTCCTATCAGCATTGGAGCCCTGAGTAGAAAGATTATGTTATGTTCCCTACATTATGAATAGAAAGTTCTGCCCTGACAGCAGGAACTGGAGCCTTCTTGGTAGGAGTAGAGATAGAGATGGAAGAAGGGGGAAGCCTCTCAAGTGCATGACTAAGGACCGAATTCTCTGCCTCTCCACTATTGTTTCTCTATGGAGAACCGAGCACGCCATACAACTTTGTCCCTGGAGCCCCGCTGGAGCCACGGCCCTAGTACTGACAGCACCAACCCGGGGACCGTGGGAAGCCTCTGTAAATTGTGAATGTGTACTCATCAAGTACCAGGGGGGTCTGTGTTAGTCAGTGACACCTTGTGACAATGGGGGAGCAAGTGTAACTGTTGTCCTAGGTGCCACCACGGTTAGCTGAATGAGACAGCCTTCATCATGGAAGTAATTAGCTCTGGAGACTTGAGCATTATTAGCAAGCCACACATCTTCACCTTCCTAATGGCAGTGTTAGAAAATGGGCTGGTTTTATTGCAGAACTTTCACACTCAGCCCTTTTAGTAGTCACTAGGCATGGTGGGGTGGTGACATGGAGATTCCAGAAGTCACCCTACACAGCCAAGTTTATAAGTTACCTAAAAACTGACATTTGCAACCCTTACTAATGTACTTAACAGTTTCAAAACACAGGTTCGTAACTGGATTAATTTATGGAGTCATTTCCTATTGGGCTGATGGTTTAAAACTGTGGTTCTCAACATGTGGGTTGTGACCCTTTGGGGGGGTATCGAATGACTTTTTCACAGGGATGGCATATCAGATATCATGACTATCAGATACTTTCATTACAATTCATAGCAGCAGCAAAATTACAGTTATGAAGTAGCAACAAAATAATTTTATGGTTGGGAGTCACTCCGACATGAAGAACTGTATTAAAGGGTTGCAGCATTAGGAAGGTTGAGAACCACTGACTGCAAGCTATGAGCTACCCCCTACCCCATGTGGTGTTGTGAGTGTGTTTGTGTATGTCTGTGTGTTTGTGTGTGTCTGTGTGTCTGTATATGCTCCAATTAATGAAGGAACCATTCAAAGCTGTCTCAGGTTCTCTTATTATGAGACTGCCTCTGCCCACCCTAAGGAAGTCTTCACATTCAACACAGAGCCCAGAAGAAGCTGAAATTTGACAGAATGTGTTTTGTGGTGTAGCCACAGGAGAAGTCATAGAAACCTTTTATTAGACACAAGTAATATAGAAGCAAAAACACTTTTTCTATGCCTAAATCACTCTCCCTTATTGTGAGTTTTGTGTTGTTGATGTTTGGCTGTATTTTCACTTTGTTTGGCTTTGTTTTAGAACTGGTCTGGTTCTTTGCTCTTTCATTCTGGATTGGTGCTTTTGGGTAGCTTGGTGTGCCCTTGAATTTGATTAGTTTGCATTCAGTTCACTTTTCACTCACTCTAAAGTTTGGGAAAAGTCAAAGATGTTTGGGGATGATCTTGGGTTGGCTGTGCTCACCTAATGACATATGAATTTGGCAAAGATGGCAAACGGTGGTTCTTTTTAACTTTAAAGGCACAATATTGAGAATTCAATAAAAATCACAATAAGTTGGAGTTCTTCCACCCTTGGTCAGGGCAGTATTTTGGAAGCAATTGGAGAGCTAAAAGGAAAAGGAGACAGTATGGCTGGTCTTGGATAGTGCCAGTACAGATGACAATGGTTGATGAATTCAAATGCCTGACTTAGTGAATTCCATCACTTGTGCTATAAATACAGAAAAAGTTAAAAATGCTACAAGAATCTCCTCATTGGAACCTTTCTATTCACTTCTTTACATATGGAATTTTCCTGTAATTTAAGGGATCACATGGCAGAATACTAGGTCGAAGAAAAGATAGCTTGGAGGAAAGGCAAACTGACAATTAATACATTTATTTCTTTTTGCCTTCTTTATAAGTTAATGGGTGCTAATTAATAGGTACTAAAATTAATCATGGTAGGGTAGGATTATTCAACATTTTTGGGTCCAATACAGTGGCAACAGCTTCAAACAGAGTAGCGTGCTCTCCTACAAGTAGCGCTTAATTACAGGGATTAGCAAGCAGCAACTCTCCTAGTTCCCTTTAATTTTTCTAGACATATTCCAGCTGAAAGCCCTGGTTCTTACATCTCCCTATAGCATAGGTGATACTAGGGATGAAGCTGGTGATGGGAAACATCTGAAGAGAATTGGCTGAAAGAATATCTCCAAGGAGCTGGTCTCTAATCTTGCAAATCAAATGAAAAGCACAAACAAACAATTTTCTTTTAACGGTGGCAGAATCCAAATGTCTTTTTGGTATTAAAGAAGCAAAGCGGTCCTAATTGTTTATTGATTATTCAGATCATGTAAACCCAAGATGTATTAGCATGGTCTCCCTGCTCCTATTTTTGATGTGGGCATCAGGTTCTAATGGGAAGTGCTAGGAGCTGTGTTTCTGTGTTGTGTGACAATGAGCTTTGATGGCTTTTCTCTGGGATGACACGGGATTAGGGCACACATGGAGTGAAGTGGGTGCTTTTATTAATCTGGAAGATGAGGGGGGATCATGAGTGATTTTTTCTGGTTGACTGAGAATGTCTAACTTAGATCATTATACGGAAATTTGTTTGGCCTCTCTAGCTATGGAGCCATATGCCAAGTAGCAAGCTGGCAAAAATTAGATGCAGAGAAGGGTGGGTGAATCCCCAAAGATGATCCTTAGCTACTCAAAGGAGTGTCTGGTCAAAGTCTTTGAGCACAGTGCAGGATTGAAAAATGGAGTGGGAGGAATTTTTTTCGGCTATTTTGCAATCTAATAATGTCAGCTTTTAGGGTTGAGGAGTGGGAAAATGGGGGGTGGTGTAAGTGGAGTAAGAATATTCTAGGATTAAAATGTTATCTTTAAATATTGTGCTCCCACGGCACAGCGACCCAAGGCTTTCATGCTGGCTGCCAAGAATGACTAAATCTTTTTTCATTGTAGAAGTAATTAAATGTTCTCAGGCACCACTAGGTGGAGGTGTAGGTTTACTCAGGGCTCCCTCATCTAACGATGGCCCATGGATGGCTGGAAAGTCCTTAACAAAAAATTTAGTGTTCGAGATTGATCAATTATGAATCATGTTAGCCTCACATTCACCCTAATCTTTTAGGGGGATGGACATATGGAATTTAGAGTTTTCTTAAAAAAAATCCTTTGTCATACAACCACAGCAAACGGCCCTCAAAGAGCAGTTTAAAGTTGTCTCCTGTGAATTATTTTTAAGCCATAAGTTTGGATGGTTAAGGCTTAGAGGGTGAGTATACCCTGGTTATAAACTGTGTGCTGCCAATACACATATTGTCCTTTACACCCACAGCAGCTGCGGGTTCCTATCAGTGGTCAGGAACAAACAAAACGAGAGAGAGAGAGAGAGAGAGAGAGAGAGAGAGAGAGAGAGAGAGAGAGAGCGCGAGAGCAAACAGTTTCCTTTCCAGCTTTATTAGTGACAATGTGCCAGCCACTGGCAGGAGTTGGGAACTATGTGTTCGAATGTAAGGGGTTGTTTCTAACTGTGGTACTTTTTTGAGAATCTCATTACCTCACATCTCAATGTGTGAAGTGTGATTCACAGCGCAGTGTGCTAAAGGCTAGTTAGCTCTTGTCTCAACGGTCTTAGGTGTCTAATATCCCATTAATCAAACCTTAGTGAGATGAGGCATTTCAGTTTGTTTTGGCTGAGTCTCTTCTCTCCACTTAGTTGACCCCTTTTCTTTTATGCAAACTCTTCTATGCCCATTGGTAGATGGCATGAGCTATCAGATGGCTTCCAGAATAGACAATGGGTACCAATCGTTTTCTGGGAAGGCAGGGAGTCATTTATTATTCTTCCTTTCACACTTGTCTCCCAGATGAAAATGCCCTTGAAGTTCATTTAATCATTCACTCACATTTTCTCACTCCTCCATTCTCTTTGCTTCTTTCAGAGGAAGAATACCTCATAGATTTCATCTAAGTTGCCCATGTAACCCTACTCTACAGAGGGGCTATTCCACCTGCCACGGATCCCATTGAAAGACTCGATTTTCTCATGAAGGAAAGCAACTCTCTCCTCATGGCTGGGAAAGTTCAAAGAACAATACTACCGCTGCCACGCTACAACCGTGGAAGTCCAACCCCGCTCTGTGAGGTACAGCAAAGTAAAAAATAATATTTGCAGTAAGGAAATTATTATACCAAAAGATAATCCGGGTGTCAGGATGGCCGAGTGGCATAAGGTGCCAAAAGATACCTTTTTAAAAAAAAAAAATAATAATCAGGAAAATATCTTATCTTTGAATATCAAAATATTTACAATTAGATGACTATCTATATATTAATTGATTAAGACAAATGGTAAACATTTGTAGTAGCCACTAATTACTATTGGGGAACAACAAGAATTTATATCTAAGACACAAATATCCGTCTCCACACTGATCTCTGACTATTAGAAGTTAATGGTAAGGAAACTTAAATTCCTTTCCCAAATGTACATCTACATCCAGGACCAGATAATTCCAGTGTAGTGAAAACCATGTAAAGAGGAAGTTCCATTTTCTAGGCTCAGCCTTGTGCTTTTTTCTTTTCTTTTTTTCTTTTTTTTTTTTTTTTTTTTTGGTTTTTCAAGACTGGGTTTCTCTGTGTAGCTTTGCGCCTTTCCTGGAACTCGCTTTGTAGCCCACGCTGGCCTCGAACTCACAGAGATCCGCCTGCCTCTGCCTCCTGAGTGCTGGGATTAAAGGCGTGCACCACCACCGCCCGGCCCTTTTTTTTTTTTTTTAAGCTAATTTTATGGCAGTCTGGGCTACACTGACAGTACCTGACCAAAGCATTGCACTAGAACTTCAGAAAACCCAGAGTCCACCAGCCTCTGCTGGGCCTTTGGGAATCTGACCCAGGAGCATTTGTTTGAAGAACACTGGCATTAATGTTGCAGGAATATCATCTGTATGACTCTTCTATTCAGCAAACTAAATACCCTAGGAAACGCTAACCTCGTAGAAATACACAGTACTGTCTGCATAGGGAAAAATTAAATGTATCTTTGTAAGATGTGGTTTTCTTTAAAACTCTTCAATTGTTTTCCCTGACTATTAGGAATACGTGCTAAAAAGATCAGTGGGTTTAGTGTTACTATTATCCCCATTGTACAGTTTTACAGGAGAAATTCAGTGACAGACAGGTAAAGGGACTTGCCCAGGAGCACACAGCTAATGAGTGATGAGGCTAGGATGCAGAACCTGGTGATCAACTCCCAACACACACTTCATAATCATGCTTAATTCATATGCCACATGACAATGTTTCCTTGGATGAGAGACAAGCTTATAACACAGTCGTCCCATTAAATTTATCCCACAGATTAATTGTAGTTTATAAGTGCATAATGCTCACACAAGGATGAGAAGGGCCATTAGCACATTCCCTAGAACACATCCCATTTGTTAAGGGGCCCAAGTCCATATAGATTTGCTTTTAATATAGCACAGCTTTTAAAAAATTTAAAAAAAAATTTTTTTATAGAAAGCATTTTCTTAGCTAATTTGGACATGTAAATTATCCTCTAAAATATCCGATGGTAGTGTCACTTTCTCCAAGAGATAAATGCAATTTTTCTCAGTTTGCATTCTCTTTTCCCTTGATACCATTTTTAAAATTTAAAAATAACATTTTTAACATACCACTAGTCCTCCTGAAAGTAATCATAAAAATACATGCTTTTAAATTTGTTTGTAGTACAATCAGTACACACAGATAGGGATGTTATTGGGGAAGATGTTTTTAAGAAACCAGTCTGCATTATTATTCCATTGTAGAAATAGAAATGATTGAGAAAAATCAAAATACCTTTAGAATAACACTATTTGTTGGTTGATTAAAAACTGCTTCAAGCAATACTCATGTGACTCTCATACATGAGTACTTGTGTCCATGAGATTGTGTCTGAACACACTCATACAATCAACATAAGCTTTGCTCAAGGAAGATAGACACCCATGAACCAGACATATGAATATGAGCTGGCATAATCTAAACATAAAAGTCTAGTTTTTGTCTAACTGAAGGCTAGAGAAATCCATATCAAGGAAAAACTTCCAATCAGGGGTTCATGGGAACCAGAAAGGACAAGCTTTGTCAACCACCATCCCCTTCTCACTCAGACTCTGGTTCTTTGATCCCAAGGAAGTTTAAAATCCTCATAATCAGTCACAGTTTGTGAAGAGAAGTGGAATGCTTGCCTGGGCAGCCACTACATCATAGGAATGATTTGGGACTCTTGTCCCTGATGTGACCTATAAGCTGACATATGTAGGTTCCCTGTGTGTACACAGAAGTGAAGTATCCAAGAAGTTAAATACTAAGAATCAGTTTAAAAAAATCATAGTAAAACAAAAAAGAATTTCCTTGGTGGATGGAGTAGAAAGAGGAACAGGCTATGAAGGAGCTTCACACTAAGCAATTATTTGGGCTCAACTTACTCTTGGATGTGATGGGGAGAAAGGTGATTGTCATGGGATTGGTGGGCACAACTGAGCAAGGTTAGTTTTGCCTTTCACTCTTTACCTACCAGGCAAAGGGGACTCACAGTCTGTCACCTGATATTTCTGACAAGTCTGTGTAAGAGTTTCTAATCTCCTGCGTTCTATCCTCGCTAACTTTCGTAGTTGGGATTCAGCAGCTCTGTGCTTCCACTTTTTGCCTTTGGGCTCCTTGGTCATCTTGGAATGTGTTTCCGGAATATTTTCTTTTCAATGATTGTGAATGTTGAGCAAACCAAACAACAACAACAACAACAACAGCAGCAGCAAAAAGGAAGTAAGCTACCCTGAGAAGCTCCTCCACTGACAGAAGAAATGTGCCAACAAAACACAGTGTCATTTGCCATGCATGGCTCTGCGTCGATCATGTTTGCTGGAAGGATAAGTGAACTCCACGGAAAGACATTTATCTAAATTATCCTGATAAAGTGCCATCACTCTGGGTAAAGAGAAAAATGATCAGGAAGGCTAGTCTGCCCACAAAAATCTTGCACTGGATTAATTGAAGAAAATCATAAAGAGGCATGGAATAGCTTAGTGCCTCAGGAACTTGTGTGTATGTGGGTAAACTCAGTTCTGATACCCCAAAGTTATCTTAGTGGCTAGTTTCATAATTCTTAACAACACAATCCAAACCATTAAAAAAACACGCACTTTAATATAAACTGAGACTTCACTGGCTCAGGAATAGAAAGCCAGTTACCAGATTGTAAACAAATATAAGTAACGTCTGGGAGTCTGTGCTGACAACAGATAAGAAGATAAATGCAGATCTTCTCTTAATTAGCCTTTCTTAATTAAAAACAGCAGCAGCATTGTGATCAAAATGAACTCTGGTGGGAGTGTGGTCACTTGGTCTTCTGGGTATCACTTGAGGAAAATTAGATTTTTCCCCCCCCCTTTTTAGGATAAATTGTGCACTAAAGAAGGAATAAATGGTGTCTGTGAGCAAGCGTCCCCTTGGTTTTTATCTGCCTGAGATGGATGTGCCTCTTGCCGTTTGCAGAATGGCGTGGGGGCAGACTTAGCCATCATTAGCACCCCGGGATGGATCCAACTCACTAATTACTTATGCTGTCCTGGTTCACTGAGATTTAAGTACCAAGTCAATCCTATTATCTGTAGTCTCCCAAGCTTGCCAGAGTCATCCGTCTCTCCTGGAAAAGAAGCACAAGGGTTATCAATTGGGCCCTGCAAGACTTGGGATTTTCCTACTTCGGGAGAAGGCAAGATTAGTGGGACTCAAGTCCAGGCCCTGCTAAGCCGCACTTTGGATGCGATAAAAGTAAATAAGGTGACAATTATCCATAACTATGTGAGGAGACTGGGAGGGGAAAGGCGGAGAGTGAGTGGGCACCGAAGTAAAAGAAAAGATATAAACTGCATAGGAGAGTTCGGCCTCCCGCTGTGACTCCAGCCTGAGGTGGTTTCAAGCAGTTTTTTTACATCACCTTTGAGCTACCAATGATAATTCATCTGTTACAAACACATGATAATACACTCAGAAATCAGGAATTAAAGTATTCTGAAGCGCCGTGCCCCCCGGGAGAGGAGCGATGGCAGCAGAGAAGCGGCCCTGGGAGCGCCTTGCGAGTGGGCGACATGTTCAGTCTGTGGGCTGTGAGGCCAGGCCTCCTCGGCTGCTTGGGACGGGTGATTGGCACCCGCTCTGCAGAGGGGAAGGGCCTGGCAGCTATTGGCAGCGCTGTCACGTTCATTTGCACACTTTACGGAGCAGCAGTGTGGCTACTAATACAAAAAAGGATCTTCCGAGCAGCGTGACATCTCTTGGAATGGAATATTTGTCTTTACAAATGATTGCTCTGCTGCCAGCTCTTGACACGGTGCTCGCAAACATGTGTAATTGTTGGAAGTGTAATGATGATTATTTGCATATTTAATGTTCAAACAGTACTGAAGAAGCAACCTAGACTAAACCTTCTAGGGGAAGATTTGAATATGTTCTGCATCAGCTCGAGGAGTCCCAGGAAGTAGGAGGCTGATGCGGGGCAAAGGCAGGGATAATTGGCTTAAAGTTCAACCCACCACCCTGCCTGGGTGCTTTTATTCAGGGACACAATAGCGCTCTCCAGGCTCATGGGGGGTGGAAGTTCACCAACACCAGAAATGTGCTTTCTCTTGGCTCTGGTTCAAACATAAACTGCAAGACGTTCTGTGTCAGCCTGGTTTTACATTAACCAACTGTGAATCCAAGGATGGGAGCCAGGAAATAGGCACGCAGGCGTTGCTGCTCTGACTAGAGCAAGTATACAGTGAATTTGTTACACATTGTGTATCCATTGCGAGAGGGAGATGTCCTTTGGGTTCTGACACCCAAGACATCATCACTCCAGGGGAGCTATCTAACTGGAAAACTAAAAGGGTATCACTTTGGCATTTGTAGGGAAAAGTCTTTTTGTCTTAGGATGGCAGATTCAGTATCAAGAGTCTTCAGGCTTTTATTCAGTGGACCCTTGTTCTGTCATGTTCTCTCTCTCTCTCTCCTCTCTCTCTCTCTCTCTCTCTCTCTCTCTCTCTCTCTCTCTCTCTCTCTCTGTTTCCCCCTTCATCCCTCCCTTCCACCCTCTAAGAAACAGAGAAAAATTGGTAATCTAGAATAAATAAGAACCCTCCCCAATCCTCTAGCTTCTTAAATTTATTTATTTATTTATTTAGTGGTTCTGCAGCTTCTGTACAAACTCTCAAGTATGGACTACATCCCCAGTTTTCCCTCCCTTTAATTTAAGCTCAAATGTGCCCACGAGGGGCTATAGGTATGAAGTTAAGGGCTTTGCCATTCTGCTGGCTACATGTGACTCTAGGAATTTGCTTGTGTGACTACAGCGCTTCCTGGGAGGGTTTTCCCAGTCCAAGGATCTCTTGTTGGAAACATTGAAAACTCAGGTTGTTTTGGGTACAAATGATAACCTGCCACATAGTTTTCTAATAGGGATACAGACACTGGCCCTCAGGACTCAGAACCCTGTTGTCCTGCCAGCCAGCCTGATAGACTCTCCCAGCAGGCAGACCCGTGCTTACCCACACATCCGAACACATCCTGAACAACTTGAAATGTAGAAGCCGTGCCGCCTGTTCCAAATCAGCAGGAAAGGAGGTCTGAGATGGTAGTAATCATCGTGGGGAAGGTGCACCTTGCTGGAATCAATAGAATAATTTTTGATAATGTAGCCACTTGATCCGGTAATTTGGCCTTTCACCTGTAGCGAGCAACTTCACTGGAGACTTTTTGAGCTATTAGATGCCTCTTACTTGGCGGCTATCCTGTTCTTATCTTTCAAAATATGTCGAGTAATTAGCTTTCCTTCCTTTCTCTCCTCCATCTGCCTTGTGGAGCGCCTACACTCCCATTTTTTTTTTCTCTTCCCCAACTCCTCCGCGCCCCCCCTCCCACTTCCTTCTCCTCCACTAGGGGTCACTTGGTGATGCCCCCTTTTGCTGCCACCAAGCCATGCAGCCAACTGAGGGGCAGCATCATGAACCACTCAACTATGATCCTGAAAACTGGTGAACAGAGACGGCATGTCTCCACTTCTGCCCTGGTGTTTGCAGCCTTGCTCTGAGGGCTGGATCCAGATCGCCGATATTTCTAAGCAGCACTGTACATGGACTCTGGACCTTAAATGATGAGGTTTGGCCATGTTAATTTTGCATAATCCTTAGATTATTTATTTTTGGGACATCGAACAACACTTGCCATGTACTTCTGAGCATCAAAGCAGCCAAGTCCTCTGAGGTAAGACAAACATGGGGTTATCCAGATAGGGAGTACTGGTAGCAAACAAGTCCCTAATCCCAGATGCATTCCTCATGTGATCCAATGAACACTATTACCAGATGGAGAAACTGAGACATGGAGAAAATGTTACAAATGCATTGTCTCATACCACAAAGGTTGAGAGCAGGGACTGAATATACCAGCCTGCGCCCTAAAATGGTGCATACTAACACATGGGATTGTACATTACACTCTTCATCCTGATAATAAGTTCGAGCATGAGATTTGAGTGCAAAAGCAATTCTACTCTCCCTGGACTGCTTTGGAGCATCCTTGCAAGACTCTGCTTGCCATTTACCTGTCACTATAGAAAGAAACTCATCAGAAGTCGAGATGATCTTTTTTGACTCCCTGGACCAGTTCATTGTTGTCCTACAACACAAAGTATAGAAAGCTAAGGGAATTGCTTTATAATAGAATACTAAAATAGCCCTTGGGAGATAAAGATGAATTCTATTCCTTGTTAAAGTCTTTGAACAGCCAAGTATTTAAAAACACATGACGATAATTAGCACCATTTCTTCAGGGACTTGTTGGTTTGACCTAGCCTTTTAATCTGTCAAAGTGTGCTGCTCAGCCTGACAGACAGACATACACAATGTAGAGGCATGTGTACTAACAGGGAGTGAGGAAAGGGGGAAATGAGGAGAAAAGAGGGAGGGAGGTGAATCTTGGACATTAGTCACCAAATGGGTCAGAGCTAGAGGAAGTCTCTGCAGTAAGTCATTATTTTTTTTTCTAAACTTGACAAAGGAAGCCAATTCATCTGTGTATGTTCTAGCAGTCTTTCACTGTGAACTGAGAATCAAACAAATGTGTAGTTTTAAAAGACATGGATGACAGGGAGATTGCATCAAATATCTTAAGTTTCAGATATATGGAGATGGCAGTCCCAATTGAACACCTCATGACATTTTGTAGGCTTAGCAAGGATATTTATTTTCACCTAGTTTTCATGTAGTCTCCCTTTTTTCCAGCTGTAGTGGTTTGGGAGGGTTGGGGTTGGGGGATGGGAATGTTATTTGTCATCTCTGAGTTACAGCACAGATGAGCAGTGATGGTCTACCAGATTTCCTTTCTTCTGCAGTAAATACAGGGCCTGGGATTCAGATGGGGGTAGCTATCAGGTAAGGTATAAGAGAGGACCAAGACAAGGTAAAAGATAAACCAAGAGAACAAGAATGAGCCAGTCATTCCTTTATAGTCAGCTGCTTTAATAGGAACTCATCTGCTCCTGCAAGACCTTGCTCACTTTGTCAGATCATTATCAATTCCTGCATGAATTGTCCATCAATTCCCCAGTTGATCCCACCTCTTAAAGGTGATGCCACTTTTTCAGTACAGTTATACTGGGTCCTTTCCTAAGATTAGACTATATTTAACATAAAGCCTGGTGGTCATTAATCCGTCACATAAAACATTAGTACTATTTTTATTTCTTCCCATTTAGCAATATGAAAATAATTCTGTTTCTATACGTTTCTATTCCAGTCTAACAAATACGTGTGTATTCACATACTTACACAGCTGTATATAACCTCTCCAAGTCACACCTGCCAATATTTGGCGATGGGAGGATCTTGGAAATTCTGGGACAAAAGCATAATGAAAAACTTATAGAATCTGCGAACAAGAGTTGTATTTTATGGATACAGTTGCATTTAGAACAGAACACTGGGCATATGTAGAGGCCTTAAGGTGGTCCATAATGAACTCAAGACAATATTCAAGGTTAGTCTACCTGGTTAGCTTATCTTCTCCACTAAAACTAGCCTAGGCATTTTGCCTTGGTTGGAGGGTAGGGAGATAATGATGGAACTCTGCCTTTGTTGAGGATACACTCTTAGGAGATAACTGCTGTCCACTAGCTTTCACTCAGTAACTAATTTTCCTCTTATCTTTCTTCTGTCTTTTCTCAGGATCTAGTTGTCTCCCTCTGGCCATCTATCATACAGCTTTGTCCTCCAAAGGGGTGTGTGCCTCAATTTCCATTCCTCACTTTCTGCGTGGCCCATGATCTATTTTTTTTTATCACTGTCTGTGTGCTAGATGTACCACAACCTACTCAGTGCTTCCTCCTTCAGAAGGCTTCTCTGGGTGTCCATGACTATAATAAGCTTACCAGCGGCATGGACAATATTACTGTTTTCATACTCTATATGGTCCAAGGTCTGCCTAACTGCTTTATATCATTATTTCCATACATATCTGGTATGAAACTAGTCTTGGTTTTCAATTTGACTTACTTGGGAAGAAGGAACCTTGATTGAGGAATTGCTACCATCAGATTAGCCTGTGGGCATGTCTGTAGAGCATTTTCTTGGTTGCTAATTGATGTAGGAGTGCTCTGTGGGTGGTGCCATCCCTGCTCAGGTAGCTGAACCCAAGTCTGGGATCGAGCTAGTAAGCATCGTTCCTAGAAGTGTGTGTTCCAGATACCTGCCTTAATCCTGACTTCCTTCAGTAATTGTCTAGTACCTGGAAATCTATGATGAAATAAACCCTTTCATCACTGAATTGATTTTGGTCAGTGTTTTATCACAGCAACAGAAAGCAAACTAAAACATTTGGAATATGTGAGGGCCAAGACCAAAGCCCATATTTTTCTGAACTCATAGCCCATTTCTTCAAGAGTGTAGCATTCACTCCACAGGATGTTTACTTCTTAATTATGCATTGTTCAGGCTGCAATTTGATCTCCAGCTTGGTGGGATAGAAAGGTGGTGGAGCCTGGAGCCTGGAGAGGGGAGGCTTCACGAAAAGTAACTAAGTCAATGGGAACATCAGCTCTGGGAAGGAATTCATGCTTGTTTTGGGGGGTAAATTAGTTCCTTTCAGACTCGATTGGTACAAAAAGAGCAAACCTGATCCTGCTTACCATTTGGTTACTGTCTCATTAAGTGATCTGCCTCTCTCACGTGTACTCCAATACTGATGCTGTCCACTGGGATGTGAGGTATTGCCATTATGTAGCCATCAGAGGCTGCACAAGTGGGAATACTTGATTTAAGATAATCTGTTCCTGAAACTGTGAGATTAGAGACTCTCTTACTTTATAAAGTACTACATCTGGGGTATTTTGTGACATCAATGGAAAATAAACTACTATAAAACCCCGCTTACCTTTGGCTATATAAGAAGCATCATTATTATCTATCCCACCATTTTCATCAGAATGATTACTCGGAGTCATCCACATTCACCAGTCAGCAGAACTTGTAAGACTCATATTCACTAACTGTGCCTGGATATGCCAGTATCCCTCCATTTCCATAGACATTGCCACGCTGGCGGTTTTCATCAGCCGTCCAAACACGGCTTCATCTTTGGCACTGTCTCCCTCAGTTTCACTGTTGACAATATTACCAGGGAGTTATTTCTAAGTGAGGACCTGAAAGTAATGTGTCTCCAGTTTGAATACGTCACAGATACCTCACAGCTTGTGAAATCAAGTCCCAACTTACCTTTTTGTCTTGGAAAGATAACCCTTGGCCCTGCATTTGCTCCTGACAGCTCCCTTCAGGTCCTGCTCTGCAGACTCCCTCAAGGACTTTACACAAAGTCTCTCTGTTCTTATTCTTGGCTCAATTTTAAACCCATGTAAGCTCAGCTCAGGTATTAGCAGTTTTTCTGATCACCTGCCCCAACCAAGGAATACTATTGGGACATTCTTTATAGGGTAATATCACAGCCCCACAAAAACTTTGTAATAATTGGAAACTGAGGCTTGAGACATTTAATAGACATATAGGAAACATAGGATAGATGCAAGAGGAAACCCAAGCAGGGCCTAGTGGCACAGGACTGCAATCCCACCCACTCAAAGGCTGACACAGAATAGCATGCTCAGGATCTGCATGGACAACTTAGTGAGACCAGACCCTGACTCCACATGAAAAATATAGGAAGAGGGTTGGAGATATTGCCTGGGGACAGAGTGCTTTTTTGTCATTCATGAAGTCCTATGTTTAATCCTCACTAGTGCAATGAATGAATAAATAAATACATATTTTAAAAGTGCAGCAAATAGGCCTATGTTTCTCACCCAAGTCCCTTTATATCATCCAGTAGAGATAGGATCTATTCAGATTCTTCTGTTGTGCTCGGCTGCTTGTTTCTATGCAGGTATGGTATAGCCATGCTAAGGAGATCTTGGTTGTAGTCTTCTAAATGTTTGATGTATGATTCTGAAGTCACTCCATCACCCTCTCATGTACATATTCACACACAAGTACTCATAGTTAGTGTTTTTTTTTTTAAAGTCACTTCATGTCTTTGAATTCAATTTCTAAGTTTGCTAAGTGATTGAGCTGATGAAAGACATATGAGCTCTGAGGTCTTGTCTTCACAATCTGTATTGCTAATGAAAATAAGCTGAGTTTTAGAATATGTGATCTGACCAATATGTTTTCTCACAATGTTGACATGCTGATCACCTACAAAGAATTTTAAATTCTCAGTTTTATAAATAACCTGTAACTCTTTGGCAACAGAAACTGGGTTTCTATATAACCCAATTTTTAGTTGCAGAATAGATGCAGGTTTGTTGATTAGAGGGATGTGGATAATAGACCAAAAACTGGGTTCAAATCGTATGTGTGTCTCTGACTAGGAGTGGATATAGAGTATACTAGGGCCGCCCCATCCCTTCCTTATTTTGCTAATTCTGAGACAGTAGGCACCTATGCCCTTTGAAAAGTTCTATGTTGATACAGGATGTCAAGTCCCACTAGCATGATTTAGCACATGTCCTTCTTTTCTCTATTGTCCTTAGTATTGGAAACTTATGGTAATGATGAAGGAAATAACTGCCCAACCCTGGAGAGCTCACCTTGCTCTGGAGAGGTACCCACCCTTTAAAAATTGCAGCTTTCATGCAGGGCTGGCTCTTTGAAGTCAATCATGCCAAATGAGTTTTCAGTTCTTAGGTCCCAGAATTATTAATGTGGGACAATCCAAATAGAAGGCATACTTGCTTTTAAATCTTCTCTTCACCCTATTTGCTCAAAAGCAAGACAGAGTTCAAACTTAGAATTATGTGTAATGCATACTTCCTATCTTGTGATTGTGGCTATCATCTGGTAGACACACCTCTCCCCAAACCTGACTATCCAACAGGTCCCCAAGAAGCACACTGATCTCCTTTGCTCCCCCATTCCCCATGGCGTTATCTGTCTTTCCAGTATTTGGCATTCTCAGCCTTCCCACTCTGAAAATTGCTCTCTTGATTCCATGATGGAGGTTTATGAGTGTCCCTCTCTTCCAGCTAGTTCTTCAAAAGGTTCCTTAGTCAATATGAATGTCTCTTATTCAGGACTTCTGGACTAGCTTGCTACCACTCCTTTGAAAGGTTTTCTTTCTGTTCATGATGATAACCTCTTCCAGGCATTGAGCGTGGTGTCTCACAGTCCCTTAGCCAGGTGGGCTTCTGTTTGTGATGGAACTATGTAAGAGACTTATGGAATGGTGGCTCAGATGATCTGGAAATGCTTGCCAACAGCTCTGCAATTTCCACTTTCTCAAAATAATACATCATACTTTTACTCTGATGTTCTTTAACCCAACATGCTGCCTATAGTTAGAATAATGAATATAGATGATTAAAATATAAAAGTAAAAGAAAGTGTATGAGTTTGGGTTGCTCCTTACACTAGCCTTCATTATGTAAGGATACATTTATGAGATGATGTTTTGGAGACAATGTCTCACTGGGTTCTAACTAGCCTGGGACTTACGTTGACCCTTTCAGCTCTTCTTCCCCAGTGGGATTACAGATATCAACTGCCTTTCCTAACATCAAAATTCTGAAATCTTAACTTGATGCTTACCATGAAATATTTTAAAATTCAGTTTAGTTCAGCAATGCAGAATTTACTTTGGGGAGGGTTGTGTGGTAGATAATGGGGAGGTGCAAAGAAGAATATCCCTGACCCTGGCTGGCATTGGAGGACTAACACTAGACAATATGATTAGTAATACAGGATAGCTGAAAATAATTGCCATCAGACCCTAAAGTCATGGAGGAGTCTTTTAGACCAGAGTAACATTTCTTGCCCCATTACACATTGACACAACTCAAAAACACTGAAGAAAGGATACACTGAGAAAGCAAAGTACTCTTAACAACCGTGGGGGAAAAAGCCAACTCATTCTGGAGATAATGGAACTGCCTGTTGGCAGAAGTAGAAGGTACATGGGCAGATATAGACAGTGGGATGGAAGTCATTGAGACAAAGTTTGACAGAATTAGAAATAGAGACAAGATGCTAAGATTTGATAAGACAGTGACTAAGAGCTATGATGGATCCTTGAGTTGAAGGTGGAGGTGATGGTGGTGCAGATCACGGCTGCTGTGCTTTGGATTTGAACTGGCACAGCACACAGATGGTTTGGAGAAAGAAATGTCAACAGTGAATACCAAAGCTACTGGTACTAGTTGTCACTTGTATACAGATGGATTGTTCTGGAGATGATTATATGGAAGCCAAGTATTCACTTTCCCTCATGAAGATCAGGGGTACTGTGTAGAATAGTACTCTTAGTCTGCCTGATAAACACGGTCATATTATTATCCATCTCATGGTTTGAATTTTGAAGGAAAAAGTCTGTGAAGTGATGGTATTCAAAATGGTGGTCAAGTCAACAGTGTGCCTGCGTTTCTGAAGACACAAAGCTCAGGACATGAATAGATGGTTTGATTTGGTTTGGACCAACCATTTTGCAACTGATTCTGTCCCTCTGGATCCCCTTGTCAGGCCTCACCTCTCATGACAAGGGAACACAATGCCCTTATCCCAGCTTTCTGCACCGCCCAGCCCACGGCTTTTCATTTTTGTTCCAGTCAACAGGCCTTCCTGCCATTCCCCTTTCTTCTCCCCTCAAGCGAAGATACTTGGTAAAGTGCTCTGCTTGCATGCAGAGGAGCAGAGGCGAAGGCAAGATGACAGGGGAAGGAAGTTCCTTTCTTCCAGAAGCAATATCTTGGAGGTGGGCTGTCAGGGAGCCTGAGAGATCTGAAGTTTCGGAGATGAATGAAAGAAACACTCAGATAACAAAACAGAGTGCCGCAGAGGACGCTTCATCTGCTCTGGCCAAATCCCTTCTTTCTTTCCATCCTTTCTCTCCTAATACCAGCTGCCCTCTCATTCCGTGTTACTCTGCTGTGAAGAACAAAACCTCCCTCCGACTATCTGTTTTTCTTTTCTTCCCCAGAGTAGGTCTCATTACTGGTGATTAGCAGATGATTAAAACCAATTCAGCTTCCCCCAGTAGATATTTTCTCCCTGTTTGTGCCTAACGCGTCAGCCTTCAATGAACGTGCTCCTAAGCTTATTAACGGGCTCAGAGGATTAGCTGCCGCCAAGCTCGGTGGCTCCTATATTGTGATGCAGGGAGTGACATGGAACCATTTGCCGAGTGCAGACAGGACCGCTGGGACCAAACTATCTAAATCACAATTTTATTTTCCATGTAGAGCAAGATAAAAGAAAACCCAACTGTAATTACAAAAACTCAACGTTTGGACAAGTCTGAAAATAGCCTTAGACTTAGTAGCAGAAATAGGCTAAGCCAATCAGGAGGGGCATGGGTGGTGTGTGTACTGTGTGTGTGTGTGTGTGTGTGTGTGTGTGTGTGTGTGTGTGTGTGTTGGCAGCAAGCATGATGTAAACTCATGCAGTTTATCCATGTCTGTCCTGGTGGATAAAACTAAAGGGCTTTGCTTAGCCTCTGCATTTACTGTGATGCCTACACAGCACGTGTTTGTACAAGTCCCTTGCAGACAGATCTTTCTCTTATTGAAGAATATGAAGAATATCATCAATTAGGAGTGTAACAGACTATGAGTGGAGGTATTGCTAGAAAGAACATTACATCCTCCAAGCCTGTGAAGCTAGTGACAGATACGGACAAAGGAATTCTAAATAACTGGGTTCACTTCAGTTTAAGACCGACATAAGGACATAAAAACGACATAAGGATTTTCAGGTTTCCTATGTTCAAGGGATTTCTTTATTCCATAGGTAACTACATGATAATGACCATGATAACCACTAGCATAGCAAGAGACTCACTGGCTAGTATCATAATTAGTACATTAGAACGTACAGAAGGAACATGGTTCTAGAAATTTCTGAAAGGACACTGTCTCCAGTTGTAACCATGGTTTGTGATGCATTTAAAAGATTATGTTTGGAGGTCAGGGAGATAACACTGATTCATTCTTTCAAATCATCTCTTATTTTAAATCCCGAAGTTTTTCCCATTTAATTTTTTCCCTCCCTTTCAATGCAGCTTAACTCTGAGAGTGCTGGAGCTTGAAATCTGTTTCTGATTCATAATAGCAACAGGGTTTGTAGAAAATGTCAACAAATCCCCCATCACCAGAGAAAGTAGGAAATGTGAAAGGTAAGCCATGTCAGCCTCACGTGGCTGCATGATGGAGTAAGTCTATAGATGAAGGGAAGCGAGGGGGAGCAACTACTGGCAAACTAGATCTTTCTGTCAGGCAGTAGGGACCAACTATACCAAACAAAACAAAGGAAACTATGATAAAACAATAGGGAAGTAATGAGGAATTAGTAGATGATACTGTCAATCACCAGAAATGGCACAATCATATTTTATTTCATTTCAATCACTTAATATCTAAAAGCAAATAACAGACAAGAATTCTTATTGGTTTCATTTTACTAACATTTAAAAATCTCCAGGAACACCCCTGACCTTAGTTGGTCCCACAAGTAGATAATTGCTAAAGGATCAATTCACGTCTCATTAAACAATAGGTACCAAGCAAATGCAGTATGTGCAATCAAAGGACAGTGGAGCCCAGATGAGGGAAACAGAATACAAAGAAAGCGATAAGAATAGTGTCCACTAACCCTCTGTGCTCAGTGCAAGAAGTACTTGAAACCACGTGTCTATAATATGTAACTGGAATGAACAAGGAAGGTTATGGTTTAATAAGTTTCTTAATCATTTTTTAACATGCCTATGAGACATAATACAGAGGGTGGACATATGGGAGATGATTAGACAAAGGGAAATATTGTTTAATGCAATTAATTCTCTTGGATGTGTTTTTCTGGTACTTGAGAGAGTTTTGGTGTCAGTACGGGGACAAGTTCAGGAGCAGGGCAGTGCCAGCCTCAGCAGATGAATAGAAGAAACTGTGCCATGGGAAGGGAGGGCTGTTTCTCTTCCCTCCACATCCGGCTCTGCAGAGCGCAAGGCCAGAGCAGCATTTTGAACTGAGGCCCTTCCACCTGCTGAATTAAACATCATAAAAAGAGAGCCACTTGCTTTTCTACCACAGTCCCTCAAACAGCGAGCTGTAACACA
>CABHPP010130998.1:0-12853 GCA_902168425.1 Peromyscus attwateri
AAACTGCACTGCTTTAGCTGTCTCTTAAACAGTGTGGTGCTCCATCCTTTTCCTTTCCTTTCCTTTTATTCTTAAAGCATTTTGACCTTTGACCTGTAATGTATTCCCCACAGTCTAGACTTTGTGCGTAAAGTCTCAGATTGGATTTCTTTTGCAAGACCGTCAGAGATGGTATATCCTTCCAGTGAATGACACTGTGTCCTTCCAACGAGTGACAAAGAGTGTTGTAAGTTTTTCTGTAATCTTCATGGGCAATGACTTAGTTAGGGTTTTTACTGCTGTGATGAAATACCACAACCGAAAGCAAGTCTGAGAGGAAACGGTTTATTTGGCTTATACCTCTATCACTGAAGGAAGTCAGGACAGGACACTCAAGCAGGGCAGGAACCTGGGGGCAGGAGCTGATGTAAAGGCCATGGAGGAGTGTAAATTACTGACTGCCTTCTTATAGCACCCAGGACTACCACAGTATATTGGGCACTCCCACATGAATTGCTAATTAAGAAAGTGATCTATAGGCTTGCCTACAGCTGATCTTTTGGAGGCAATTTGTCAGTTGAGGTTCCCTCCTCTCAGATGACTCTAGCTCTATTGAGGTGACGTAAAGCTAGCCAGCACAGTGATTATAGTAAACCTTAGCTTCATTAATTTATTAGTGGATTCGAAAGGACAGTATTAAATTATACAACTTTTTTTTAAGTGTGTGTGTGTGTTCACTCTCGCGCCTGCATGCGTGCACATGTGCGCATGTATTATGTGTGTGCAATACCCATGGAAGCCAGAAGAAGACATTGCATCCCATGGAGCTGAAGTTACAGGTTGGGAGCTGTCTGAAGTGGATGATGGGGAAAAAAACTGGTGTTCTCTAGAATAGCAATGAATGCTCTTAACTGCTGAGCCATCTCTCTAACCCCTTCATAACTTCTTTCTTTATTAATTTATTATTAATTTGGGATCATTTTTAGAGGAGGTATGCCCTGCATGTTAGTTACTTGTCCCATTTCTGTGACAAAGGCAACTTAAGGAAGTAAGGGTTTGTTTTGGTTAACAGTCCCCCCTGGCAGGGAAGGTGTGGTGGGAGACACAGGAGACAGCTGGTTTCAATGGTCCACCATCAGGAAGCAGAGAACAGTCAATGCTAATCATCTGGCTTCCTCCTTTTTAGTAAGTCTTCGGCCCCAGCTCACGGGTTGGCAGCACATTTAGGATGAATCTTCTTACCTCCACTAACCTAGTCTAGAAACTCCCTCAGAGACACCAGGAAATGTGTTTCTACGGTGACTCCAAATCCCATCAAGTTGACAGTCATGGTTAGCAATCACCTCCTCCACCTACTATTTGGTTAATCCATGGTATGGTTTTTTTCCCCACAGATGAGTCAATTTAAGTTCTCAGTACTTTGTCCCTTGCAATTATTTTCACTGAATTCAAATAGTTCCATATTTTCTCAAAAAGAGTCTCTTAAGTTGGTTCCCAAGTCCTTTCGACATGAGTGCTGTAGTCTTTGAAACTGTCCTCATTATCCAATAGTCAGCAGGACAGAATGTTCTGGACACACCTGGTACACCTCCTATTCCAGACTCAAAACCAGCCATTTTCCCAAGAAACCTTGGTATTCTTCCGTGGGGAATCCAGTACTGTTTAAATACCATCACCTACCTGCTAGGGTGTTGATTGCAAGGCTGGTCATTGTTTTTAGGGTATTTGAATAGGTAGAGCTATGATAAGTATTATTATATAGAATTACATATACATTTAAAATACCTAACAAATTCATACAGGCTTCAATTTGAGGTCACCAAATCTCACACAAACTTTTCACATCTTCTTCCTTCCACACCAAGAATCCTAGCTCTTAAATACAATGGAGTTGACAGCATAAACCAGTAAACCATAATTATTTGTTCTAACCACATGGTATGTATAACAGTCTCAGAAAAGGAGGCTAAATAAAGATATCGCCACCTTGCTGAAAACATTACTTAAAACTTTTCTAAAATTACTGAAAACATTTTTACTTACTGAAAATATGTTTTAAATATTCACATGTTCACTCTTGTTTGAAGAGTTGCCTAGTGCTTACCGCATCAGAGCCCATGTCCATTACACACTACCCTCGCTTCCTCTTGAATCCCATTTACTCTTGGTTGTTGTTATTAATCTCTTTCTTTTTTGAATTAGGTTTGCCAAGATTTGTTTTATTTTTTATTATGCGTATGTGTGAGTCTTTTGGGGGGGGGGGGGGTGGGTCGGGTAGTGCAGGTGCTGAGAGGGCCAGAAGGTGTTGGATTCCCTGGAGCTGAATTTACAGGCAGCTGTGAGCTGTCCACTGTAGATACTGGGAACTGAACTCCGATCCTCTGCAAGAACAGTATACACACTTAATCAGCTATCTCTTAGCTCCTTAATTCCATTGGTTTTTTTTTTTGTTTTTTTTGTTTTTTTTGTTTTTTTTTCTTCGAGACAGGGTTTCTCTGTGTCTCTGTGTGGCTTTGCGCCTTTCCTGGATCTTGCTCTGTAGACCAGGCTGACCTCGAACTCACAAAGATCCGCCTGCCTCTGCCTCCCAAGTGCTGGGATTAAAGGCGTGCGCCACCACCGCCCGGCCCCATTCTTTCTTAATTAGCCTATAAACATAAGGAGTTTGCTTACGGTATTTTCAGACACACATCTTGTTTGTCCTCTGCTCACCCTTCCCGGGTCCCCACCCTCTGATCCCCTTCTTACCCAACAGCCCCCTTTCACTTTCCTGTCATGTGACTTCCACTGCCCTCTCATGATCTTCTTTCTTTAAATCTTATTTGCTTTTAATTCTAAAACAATGATCAGTGCTAACCAACTCTTTTTATGTCAACTTGTGGGCAAACAGTCTGGTTATTGGACCATCATTCTGCAGCTGATTCCCGAGGAAGAATGAGTGGACAGGATTTCCCTACCTCCTGCATGGTTACTAGATGGTTCTAAGTCTGCTTGAAAGATAGTTTAGCTGGATATAAAGTCAATACCTCACACTTTCCTTTATTTGAAAAAAAAAGTCATTTATTGTGAAAGTCTTACTATGGTATAATAACCAAATTTTTCCCTTATGAAATTGTATATCTTTTAACTATGTGTACAAAAGATTTCTTTCTTTCTTTCTTTTTTAATCTAGCAGTTTTGATAGAGCGTCTCAATATTGATCAGTCTAGGCTGATATTCTAAGGTATGTAGTGCAGTTTTCCAATATATCTTTTCAAAATAGTTTTTCATTGTACTTCAAATAAGTTATTTTGAATGCTAGGGCTTTTGGGGATTAATCAAATAGTACATGTAAAGTGGCTAACACACTGACTTACATAATTAGCACCTATTTAACGTTTGGTATAAGTTAAATATCAAAATTCTCCTCCACCTGAAAAGATGAAGAACAATTTCAGCCTAAGATTTCCATTGTTCGGTGGACAGAAGAATCCAGTCATGGCAAGCTTGTGTTTACCACTGGCTGTCAGGAGCTAAAGTTCCCCGTTATGCACCAAGTGGAGGAACTGCTAAGGTGTGCTGCTGGCTTTGGTTCTTCAACTTTGGAATGAGAATATATCTGTAAGTTCATGTCCTAGACTACACTTAGAACCCCAAATAAGACAGGTAAAACATATTGCCTTCTTACTCCATGTGGAGCTGGGGCTCTAGAGGTGCAACTGGGAACTGGAATTGATTGTGTCTGTAAGAAGCACTGTGCTCTTTATCTTCCTCATTATACCTGTCTTAGAACACTGACCAAAAGTCTCAGATCTTCCCTTGACCTTGCCAAGGAGACCTCAGCGAGCAGGTGCATTCTGGGATATGAACCTGAAGGCTCCTCACCTCCATAGCAAAAGTCTCAGCATTCTCCCAGATGCCATCACCGTTCTAGGCACACACTAGAAAAGCGATATGTTGGTGGTGCCTGTTTCCCCAGCCTGTCTTGGAAATGAGCCATGCGTTTGTTTCAAACACTTTACCTTTGTTTCCTCGTTGCCAAATTAATAGTCCTTTCTAGAGGTGCTTGACTTTGCAATAAAATGCAGGCCGTTAACTGGGGCTGTGTTAACTCTGGAGGAATCCATCCCACAGACACCAGCAGTGTTTGCCTGGTTTTCCACGTTTCCCCTTGGTCCTGGGCAGCTGTTCCAACCCAGCACAAAGAGCCCTCTTGAACTTCCCTGCCGGATTGGATGGGTGCTTAGGAGGGTGCTCAGCATTCCAGAGTGAAGGAACATTGTTGGCAGTCGCCTTCCAGGGTTTACTCACAAGAGTGGGAATGTCTCTTTCTGTAGAAGGTCACTGACCGTCATACAAAATGATTGAATACCTCAAAAAACCAAATACACATCATATATTATATAATTTATATATATAATATATATCCCAGCCACTTTGAATATTAAAATTGTTAACAGAAAAAACGTGTTAGAGATGAACAAGTGACAGAACAGAACACCAGATCTCATTTTGTGAGGCTGTTTGAAAGACAGATTGGAGAAAGAGGGAAAGAAGAAAGAAAATCCTGTTAAAAATAAACAAAAACAAAAGATTTTGGTAAATGGAATAAAACCTGAAAACTTAAGGGTCATTTAAGAACACACACATATATGCATAATAGTTATATACATACATATATACAGATACATGTACTTAACTGTATTCTATTGAATGCATATTCTATTGTATATATTCAGTGCATATATTCAGTTGAATACAATATTAAATATGCATACAAACGTATTCACACACACATGTGTGTGTGTGTGAGTGTGTGTACATATGTGAAATAAGGAGAGAGGTGAAAAGAAAATCTGCTGTCAACTCCCTTTCTCTCTTCCCTCCTCTTTTCAGCCCCTTTAGCCATCCCTGTTTGCCTCCTGCAGACACTGGTGGATCTTGGAAATGAATCTTAGGACCCAGGCCCGAGGTCCATCACCCATTCACCTCCTCTTGATAGTCCAGTGACCCAGCACATCTCTGTGTTGTCTCAGAAGACCTGGTAACTGAGGGCAGGATGGAGGAGGCACCAAAAAGGGCCATGGACCTCTGCGACAGGCCTGAGATGAGCATCTCCTCCACATCTGCTGAGATTTAGGCCACCACATGCTCCTCTGGGTGGAAGTGGTGCCTTCTCATAAGAATCACCCTGGGGCGAGTGAAGAATGGGACAGGAAAAGAGGACTCAGCATCAGGTTTGAATGTGGAATTGTGGGAAACGCTCTTTCTCTGTTCCTGGGGCCATTCAAGTCCCAGCTCTGAGATCTGGAGGACTTTGGGACCCATCTGTGGGGCTGGCGAGGCACCTGAAATTTGGCTCAGGATGAACATGGTGTTACTTTGTTTCTCTCTGAATTGTATTGCCCACACATCATTGCGGAAATTCCAGCACTAAGTCCTAATTAGATCATCAACTGACCAGTGCCCTGAGGGAAGAATTAAGGAAAAGGACACGTCCTAGTCTGTTATAGGGTTGCTAAGTGGAAATCGTGCCTTTTTCTTGCAAGGGCATGGTGGTTTCAGAGCAGTCTTCTCTAGAAGACTGCTGGGTTAGCATAACACTCTCCCAGTCACTGTAGGGGGGCAGCAGAATTAGTGGTAACAAGAGATAGATGTGGTGGGGTAAGTCCTGAGGTGCCTGCACTTACTCCCCAAAATGCCTCCTTAACATTTTGAGGATGACATAAATAACAAAATATATAATGCTCGCATCACTGAGCAACTACCCATGAGGGCTAGTGTTGACAAGATCTAGATCACTAAGGAGACACGACCCCAGGTCATCTTTGAGGGATTATTTAAAGTTAGCCCATGGTCATGCCTGGGGTCAGATTTCCTTGATCAGATTAATTAAGGAGGGAAGACTCACCCTAAAAGTGGGCAGCTGGGTTTCCTGAGCTGGTGAGCTGAGCCGCTTAAGCTTGCAGAGCACCGGCATTCACTGTTCTCTGCCCCCCTGAAAGTGGATACAATGACCATCGGCCACCATGACTTTCCCATGGTTGGATGCGTGTTCCCTTCCGTTACTTCTGTCAAGGAATTTTATCAGGATAATGGGAAAAGTAACCGATGACGTCATCATAACATCAACAGCTATTCCTTGTGCAGAGATGCTTTCCATAAACAGTCCTCCTTAAACGCCTGATTCCCTTCCAAGGTTAAGGTCTTGGTTGCTGTTTTCAGATGGGAACAGGTCACTGAAACTCTGGGACAGCAAATAGCTGGCGAACGGCCCCCAAAGCTGTGAACTCAGACCCAAGGCTCCAAAGCCACTTTACACTACCTAAGATACAAGATACTTCACTCACCCTCTACCGACCTCATCACTAGCTCAGTTAGGAAATCACTGGAGACCGGTGATAACGTCACATTAAGGAAACGAACAGCTGCAGAGGGAATAGCCTGGACTCAGGCATCGATCCCCCGATCCCCAAGTTGTAACATTTAAAGAAGTGGCTACAGGTTGCTTTTCTGCTTCCATTGTGTTCAGATAATCAGAGGCAGGCATGAAAAAAACAGACTCTGGCTTGCTCTCTGGTTTGTGCATAGCTTTCACTGGAAGCTGAAGAATGGATCTGGCTCCGAATCTGAAGATTCCCCAAGTCCAGCCCGGCATGATTTCCTCTACTAATTCCATTTGTAGAGACCTGGCCTTCGTGTAACCTGAGCAACTGCTGGACCACTCCATTTTGTGCTGTCACTTGCTTCTCTCTGGAGTCATTAGCCTTGCTCTTCCCGTCCCCAGCTCAAAGTAAATGTTAGTTACCGAAAGAAATTAGCATGCCACAGAGGCTTCCTCTAGCAACGAAGAAAGCATTACAGTCACGTTGCCGTATGAGCAAGCCTCTAATTCAGATACATGATGTTTAAAACAGCCTTTAAAGACGGACCCTGGAAAGCTTTTCTTTGGAAAAAAAAAAAAGCGTGACATAAAAATATAGGTTTGGAAACTGTTCATGCTGGATTCATTTCTTTTTTCATGCATGAACCCTTTCATTTGATATTTACTACTGACTTATTCATGTCACTTTGAGTTGCAATTATCTCATGAGATTCTAATAATACTTCTATTTGTAGCTTGCATGAGGCTATCTAATGACATTAAAATGGGGACAATATTTCATACTCATTGAGCAGTTGGAGAATAAGATGTGCAGGTTAGTTTTTTGTCAATTTGACACAGGCTTGGGTCACCTGGAAAGGGGGAACCTCCATTCAGAAAATGCCTCCATAAGATTGGCCCATAACCAAATCTGTGTAGTATTTCTTTGATTAATGGTTGATACGGGAGTGTCCAGGATAGGTGGTGCCACCCCTGGGGAGGTGGTTCTAGATTGTATAATAAAACAGGCTGAGCAAGCCATGGAGGAGCAAGCCAGTAAGCAGTGTTCCTCTGTGGCCTCTGTTTCAGTTCCTGCCTCCAAGTCCATGTCTTGAGTCCCTGCCCTGACTTCTCACCACAATGGGCTGTAGCCTAGAAGATGAAATAGATGCTCTCCTCCATAAGTTGCTGTTGGTCATGGTGTTTATCACAGCAATAGAAATTAACCTAAGCCAGAAGGAAAACCCTCTGAAAGCTTGGAGAATGACCTCTTCCTCTGCGTGCAAAGTGGGCTATCACTGGGGTACTCATCTCTGCCCAGTAAAATCCGAAGATCTGAATGCATAAGGTGTTAAAATAGCTCTAACCTCTGGGGTGTTTTTCATTTCGACCCCATCTCACTTGAATGGAAGAAGGTCAAATCACACTAAATCCTCCAGGTCCCTAACAAAAGGACATTAACTGGTGCTTCATCTGCTTGTTAAGCAGAAAGCTATAAAAATGATTTTCTTTTAGGAGGCTCATGTGAATGTACACTAACACAACAATGTCCTTCATGCAATAAAGACAGGCTTTGAAGTATTGAACTGGTAGACATGAGTTTTCTACCAAAAACCATGTTGCCATGGTGAAAGCCTCCCTGATCAGTCTTCTCTGGTTGGTTCATTTATGTCCCCTCAAAGAATTGTGGACGACTGAGTCTTGCTGTTTAGTTAACATGGTAGCCAGAGTATTCTTAATGTCAGTTCTTTCACTCTAAGGCTGGGGATGATGCAGGCATTCTGGAGTTTTCTTGGTGTGCCACGAAGATACCACTCAAGGGCTGAGGAGCTGGCTCAAAAAAGTGCTCCCTGTGAGAGCATGGGAACCTGAATTTGAGTTCCAGAACCCACACTAAGGAATCCAGGAGTGGTGTTTCAGGCTGTAATCCCAGTACTGGGGAGGCAAAGATGGGTGGACCCCCAGCTGGCCAGCCAGCCCAGCCAAACTGGCAAATCCTAGGCCAATGAGAGATTCTGTCTCACCGACAGGGTGAATGGCACCTGAGGATTGATGTCCGAGGCTGTCTTCTGAACTCCACATGCACACTGCACACAAAGATGTCACTCAAACCTCATTCTTTCACTTCCAATATGTTAACACAGGCTGTGTGATCTTTTTAAAATACAGATGCTATTGTTTTCACATAAGGGCCTAGAAATCTTTCCACAGCCACAAATAATGCAAGGCAATGAAAAGGCCTTACATTAGTCTATAGGCAGAGCAGAGTTAATGGTGGATTTCCATCCCCTGGGCAGCTTCACCGGAGGGGAGCAAAAGGAAGCAATGAGCTTGTCCTTTATCTGTAATAACATTTTATTAAGTCCAACTTTCAGAAGACAAAATTGAGGCAGGTAAGCCTGGAAGCCACTTGAACTGACTCAGCTGTATCAAGAATCACGCTCAGGTCAACATCTCCAGACTTCCCCCTTCACTGTGATGAGGGTCCACCTCCTGTCAGATGATGTGGTAACACACACCTGGGGTCATGATGTCCTCATCCGTTTCAGTGACAGTCAAAAGGAACTAAGTCACTTTCACTCAAGTCCAAGTGCAGCTCGGTCCCCATTTGAGAATAAGCCTGAGGCACTGCAAGTGCCTTGGGGTCCAGGTGAATTAGCCCTTCTTCCAGAACTCTCGGATAAAGTGATGAGATTGCGCATAGCATCACTGACAACACGGTTGATGAGTATTCTCCATGCAGTTGGTACTCATTCACTGAATTAACAGTATCAGGATCGAAGAGCCGATGCCAGGAGCATTTGACTGAGAAAAGATCTGAGCAGATGATCCAACACTACAACAGTGCTGGATGCCAGAGTCCACTCCACCCAGCCCTGACTAAGCAGCATTTTTAAAATTATTGTTGGAGTTGTTCATTTGCATAGTGTGTGTGTGTGTGTGTGTGTGTGTGTGTGTGTGTGTGTGTGTCAATTAGAGAACAATTTGTGAGAGTTGGTTCTCTCCTTCCACCATGTGAGTCCCAGGGATTGAACTCAGATCAACAGACTTGGTGGCAAGCGCCTCTATCTGCTAAGCCATCTCACCAGCCCTAGGAGGCTTTTCCTCTGTACTCACGTTCACTCTAGCTCTATGAAAATCCAGATCTCAGACTCTAAGAGCCAGGTCAAGGCTCAGCTTCTGCAGTAGATCGACATCTTAGTCTTCCCATTCTATTTGCATTGGTTGTTTTTCCCATTGCTATGGGAAAATACTCAACAAAGCAATATAAGGAAGCAAAGGTTTGTTTGGGCTGCTGGCTTGAGGGCACAGTCCACCACGGTAGGACAGGCGTGGTGGGAGGGCCACAGGGCAGCTGGTCCCATGACATCCTAAGTCAGGAGCCACACAGAAGTGAATACTGGTTCCAATCTAGCTTTCTACTTTTTATTCTGTCCAGGACCTGGATTCATAGGATGTTGCCACCCATATTCAGGGAGGATCATCCTACCTCAGTTAAACCTTTCTAGAAATACCCTCGTAGACACAGGAGAGGAGTGTAAATGCATGTAAATCCAGCCAAGATGACTGTGAAGATTTACCTTCACACCAATACAAGAGATGTATCTGGGAAGTCCAGTGATCTCCATCAAAAGAATGTCAGCGCGCAAGAGGGAATTGCTTTAGTCAATTTGTACGATGTTGGCTGGCCATAGTGACAGATGAGAGAAGGAAGTGGAGGTAGGAGAAAGTCGTGAACAAAGCAGAATTGCCCATGAGTACCACTTAGGGGCTAAAGAGACTCCTTAGGGGGGCATCCTCATGTCATTTAACTTGCTTGCAGACAATATTGGAGAACAGAGGACATTTGTATTCTAGAACGTGGACTCAGATCAACCTAGAAAGACAATCGCTCATTCTGTACTCTACTCCTTAACCTACACTTCCTGGTTAAGGGGACTGTCCTTCACATCAGAGGTGTGCAGATGCGGGCAATAGCAGACCTTATGGGTGGGCTGTTTAACCGTCTCTTTTATTAGCAGAACTATACCACTGCATGGGGATTCATCTCTCATCTTCTTCACGACTCGGGGTGGATCTTCATTAGCTTTAGACAATCATAGTCATGATTGGTTTAGAGGTACATGTTGCTCAGTTTACAATGAATGAGACTTTGGGAGAAATCTGAGCATGGTAGAAAGCTCTAGAAAAACGTATTTATTTGTTTACATAGAATCTCACTATGTAGCCCTGGCTAGTCTGGTCATCATTATGTAGCCCAGGGTGACCTTAAACTTGTGGTGATCCCCCTGCCTCAGTTTCCTGCATACCAGAGTTATAGATATGTGTCACCACTCACAGATCAATATTTTCTTAGGTAGGAAAAAACAGTCCCTCTTCTGGTAGTATTATCTTTTGGTAGTAGCATCTAGCTGTAATACCTACAAATGCATACCCTTCTGACAGTGAGGGACAGTTCTGACAGCCAAGGACAGTCCTGATAGCCAAGGAAAGGCAGAATCTGGGCTTTCATGACATAGTTCAGCCACAGAGTTCACCACACCTGTCCAGGAACTTCTTGCTAGATATGACTCAGAAGACCAGGGATACAGTTCAGTGGTAGAGCACCTTCTGTGTCTACGTGAGATCCTAGAATCAGTCCTCATTATTGAAAAAGCAAAGACACAGAGAGGGAAGTGATTGGGTAAGAACCGTGCTTTGAGTTTTGATCTTTTCCCAAACTAGAGACGCATGGTATCACAGTCATTTGAGATGCTAGGCAGGCACAGCAAGCTACGCCTCCCAGCACATCATCCTCAGGGAACGTCCTCCCCAACACTCTACAGTGTGCTTTTCTGAGGGTTATGATGTTGGCAGGTTGGGTATGGTAAATACATTTTGCATTAACACTAAGTTTAGCAAGACACAATCCCATTCATAAATACAGGAGTTTTTTTGTTTACCCAAAATGGTCATTTTTATTTCTTTAAACAATTCTCTATAGACAGCTATATATTTGTCCACACTTAATTCAAAAGAAAGAAAATCAGCCCACCATGGCACAACCAAATAGCATCTTCCATTCTTGTGCCTCATGTGTCCCACGGGTGTGGACCTGACTTGAAGAACAGATTCGCATAGATACCAGAAGAGCATGATCCCGTCTTCTCGGTATTTTAATACTGTGGCTTTGAGCCTCGGACTGATTGAGCTGTGGTCACAAGAATCAGCCACATCTCCTGACAGGGTTTGTGTTCCAGTCCAGGGCAAAGAAGCACCTAGAATCTGTTTAGTGGCATCCACCTACCCCTCATTGCTTCCACCACGCACATGTCTACCTTCCACTCCAAAGCATGACAGAGCACCACACTTTTCTTTGTTTACCTGGGCCGTCTGCCACATTCCACTTCCTTATCTAACCAGTGTGCTGGGATTTGGATGCACAGTGTCGCCCATAGGCTCGTGTGTTTGAATAGTTGTTTCCTAGTTGGTGGTGCTGTTTTGGAATGTTGTGGAACCTTCTGGAGATAGAGTCTCTTTGGAAGAAGTGAGTCACTGGAAGCTGGCCTTCAGATTTGGTAAGCCAGCTCAGCTCCCTGTCCACTCTCTGTCTCTTGTTCCATCGAGATGTGAGGAGGTGGAGATTCCCAGCCACACACTCCTACCTCATGAGGCTGCCTCCTGCCATGCCTTCTTCTTCATACTGGACTGTATCCCTTCAAACTGTGAGTCAAAATAAGCCTTTCCTCTCTTAAATCACTTCTTATTGGGTATCTGGTCACAACAGCAGGAAGAGTGACTAGTATGTAATAATTCTATGTACTTACAAGACAAGTTGAGTCCATCATCATAAAGATCATCCTCAAATCTCCTCAGAGCACAGAAGCCCATTGAAAGCCTTTCTCTGTAGTAAATCAAAACCTTAGGTCTGCTTTTCCCAGTATAGACTATCTGGTATTCTTAATCTCTCAAAGATGCAAATTGAGGCTGAGAGTCTTGTCTGTTAAATATTGATGAGACTCTGCCTTCTCTCAGGCAAAGTCTGTGTCCCTGATGCGTGAAGGGGAAGCACAGTTCTCACAATGCATTCTGTTCAGACTTTCCACAGCTTCCTTAGAAATAGATCATTTAGTCCCATGTGTTTCTTTTTTCTAATTTGATGACAAAAATAAGACATAAGTAAAATGAATATTTTTCCAGTGAAGAATGATTCCTCAAGAGTAGAGAGAAATGTAAAGAATCTTGTGTTCTGTATAAGAAATTATGGTAAAAAAAATAATAATTAGCATTATAATGTGCCAGCAATTAGGAGCAGAGAGAATATTTGAATCCTCTAAAAGGGCCAGGTGTAGGCATGTCTGTGATCTTAGCACTCAGGAGGCAAAGGCAGGAGAATTACCATACATTTGAATCTAGCCTGGCCTACACAGCAAGTTCAAGGCCAGCCAGAGCTACATAGTGAGACCCTATCTCAAAAAGGGAGGGAGGGAAGGAAGGAAGGAAGGAAGGAAGGAAGGAAGGAAGGAAGGAAGGAAGGAAGGAAGGAAGGAA
>CABHPP010130998.1:12953-25931 GCA_902168425.1 Peromyscus attwateri
CTTTGATCCAGATCTTGAGGCTGGAAGACATAGGCTTTTGATCTGGATCTTAAGGTGGGATGACGTACACCTTTAATATAGATCTTGAAGCAGGAAGACACACCTTTAATCTGGGCCACACCTTCTGCTAGAAGCCTATGTGAGGACAATGGAAGAAGGAAGGATTCATTCGTTCTTCACCTGCTTGCCCTAGCCTTGTCAGCACGTCCGTTCCTTCACTGACAATGGAGCCTACTTCTTCGGGACTCCAGCATATACAGAAGACCAGGTGAGACATCCAGCCTTGAGGAACTGAGCAACTACTAGATTCTTGAACTTCCCATTCACAGCTAGCCATTGTTGGACAGCAGACTGTAAGGCATTCCAATAAATCTCCATATACATGCATATATGTACGTATACATATATGTATATGCATGTATATGGAGAGAGAGAGATTCATCCCCTGAGTTCAGTGACTCTGGAGAACCCTGACTAATACAGGATTCATCTCTGTCTGTATGGACTAATTTGATGGCTGTGCACATGCATGTCATGGGAATGTTAATTATCATGTAGATAAGCTGGTTGTAAATGTCATGGGCACAGGCTGGATTTGCTCTTCGTAAGTAGGATTTGCAGGTAATTACAGTGGCTGATCAAACATCTCTGCAATAAAGAGGCAATATTTTCAGCCTGGTGCCAAGCTCTACTCATTTCCTAAAATTGGTACCGGCCACTTTAGGACGCAAAGTCAAATGATAATATTGTCCATAGTGACCATGACAACAGTAACAAGCCATCGTGCATGTCACTTACATCAATCATGAGTCAGAAATGTTCTGAGCCTGTTGCACACATTAGCTAATCCATCCCAAGAACAGCTTCACCACTGAAGGGCGCTACTCTGATCTCCTGCAGCCCTGCCACCTGGACTCAGATCCCCCCTCACCAAAGACCTGCTCGTCTGGATGGAGATGGGGTACAGAAAGAGGTTAAGGAGGTTTAGAAGCAAGTATAAATAGCTGGGATAACCATGAGTAATGGGGAAAGTCCCCTCATCTCTCCTTCCCTCGGGCATCCGGTTTATTACTTCAGATGTATACACCTAGTGGTAAATACAGTAACATTTTTTGAAACCCAAGCTAGAAGCTACAAAAAAAAAATGAATTTGGGAGCTGATACTTTGATTAAATATCAAGGCAGAGATTCACAGCAAAGTGTCTAAAAGAGAACAGTGCTCTTCCTCCCTGTTCCAGATGGTTTCTTATGAGGAAATAAATTTAGACTTAGGAACAAAAGGATTTATTAGAAAACACTTGGAAACACACAGGGATTGCACTGGCAGAGAAGATACTTGTCTCTACACGTGTTGATAATTCATATTCATCTAGTATCCAGGTGGGTTGCATGGAAGTATTTATGTTTGCATAATAATGTTTACAGAAATGATTTCTGCTCCGTTCTGTGCCCTGCTGAAGAGAAGTGGATGTCAGAAAGAGGCAAGACATGAAACCCAAGGACAACAGGAGAAATGAAAGTGATATAAAAATATTGATATGCACAACCTATGTGCTGTGTGGTGCTCTGAAAATACAGTGAGATTTGAAAATTTGTTCGCTTTTGTCCACCAATAAATCATAATTTGAACTCGGTCATTAATAAAGGAATGTCAAGTCTGGGGAAACTATACTGGCTTGGAGTTCCACATGACACCTAACAGAGAAAGAGACAGGGAAGGACGCTCAAAACATAGTTTCTGACTAAAAACAAAAGACACAGTAGTCTAGGGAGATAGCATGCATGACAGAGGCTCATAGTGGTACACACTTGTAATCCTAGCCCTGTGGATGTGGAAAGAAGCAGGTCTCTGAGGCTCACTGGCCAGCTAGCCTAGGAGTTGTTGAACTCCGTGTACATGAGAGAGCCTCCAAGAAGGTACATGATGGTCCTGGACATTGACACTCAAGCCTCTGTATACACACATGCACACAATCACACACATAAAAAAAGGAGCAATATTTTCTAGTGGCAAAGGAGCATTTGCACACACACCCTGGATCTATGCCTCTCCCTGTAGCTGTGAAAGAGGAAATCAGCCGAAATAATTCAAACTTCACAGTCTATGTCTGTTTGCATAGGACAGCTCTCCACCTTCCACGCTTCCCTCTAGAGGCTCCTGTTAATACAAATGTCCTCAGCGGTCCAGATGTCCTTTACAGGACCATCCTCCATCTCTGAGAAGCAAATCAAACTACTTAGAAGAGCCCTCAGAGGGTCTGCCACCTTCTTCCTGTTCCAACTGGATCCGTGAGTGACTGAAAGTTTACCAGGTTCATAGAACAATAATTCCATCTCTTCATCTCTTACTATCTTATATCTCAAGGAATGGAACCTGAGATATCCCAATGCCACTGCCTTTCCCTTAACCAGTAAAGGTGATGACATGTTTGTCATCACCAACCACTGAGAGACATTTCAGAGCTTCTGGAAAAGAAAAGGGAATGAATGCCTACACTTGTTGCATCAGCATTTTGCCAGATTTGTGGGGTCCTCATTCAGGCAACACCCTCTGTAAATGTGTTTTAACTGGTAATGCATGGTCAACTCTTCAGTTGTGTTTATTGTCTTTAATCTCACATCTCCTGACCACAGCTGATTGACTGGGAAGAGGTGGAAAGAAAGTTAAGGGAATGAATCCGAAGGCTCACTATGTCAATCAAAGTCTGAGAGAGAAGGAGAGACAGACAAACAGACAGAGACAGACAGAGACAGAGAGGCAGAGAGAGAGAGAGAGGACCAACAGAGGCTGGAGAGAGATTAAGAGCACTTGCTGAACTTCCAAAAGACCTGATTTCAGTTCTCAGCATCCACATGGTGACTCACAGTATCTGTAACTACAGTTCCAGGAGATCTGACACTTTTTCTGACTACTGCAGACACCAAGCACACACATAAGATAGATAGATAGATAGATAGATAGATAGATAGATAGATAGATAGATAGATGCAAACACCCATATACATAAAATAATAAATAAATGAATCTTTAGAGAGAGGAGAGAATATTTCATACAGAAAAGAGTTGGGTGATATGCATATTGTATTAAGGAACCAGTGCATTTGACATAGTACCCTTGGGCTGGCAAGGGCTAAAAGCTGCTGGCCCCACTTGACCTGGTGTGTAAGAGGAAAAGTGAGTCACTGGAACCCAAAGAGGAAAGTTGTATCAGGAGAGCTCTCTGGTAGAAAGTGTTGCCTTTGATGACAGATGTGGTCAATTGCAGCAAGCCAGCATGGGACAGACTGAGGTAATATGTAATCCAATCTTGTTCTTTCCCATCCTCTCATCTCCACCCAAAGCCTCTCATTAGTCAAGCTGAACAAGAAGACAGTGCCCAGGAACCACTGGGAGTCCATTGGGGTCATTTTGGCATGATAGAGCAGGTAGATGAGGTTCAGAGGGGCAATGGGTCTGCAGGAGTTAACTGTAACATCCACACGCTCTACCTCATCTGCCATCCACATCTCATGCCCGACCTTCTCAAGGGGAAGTCCTTATCTCCAGTGGTGCAGACACACAAAAATGTATTAATAATTCTGTCAGTGTAAGACATATAAAATTAGTTAGCATTAGTGATTCTCCTAAAAAGCCTCAGGAGAAAACAGGAAAAAAGTAATTATCACATAGAATGTAGTTGCTACAGTCCCTGTTTTGACAGGTACTCACAAGGTCCAAGTTGGCATTCATGGTGCCCTTGCTTCGTGCAACATTCCCTCTCTGTTTGCAGCAAGACATCTGTAGAGTGACTTCATCCTTATTCCTATAGGATCTGAGTCTTCAGTGGTCCTTCCTTCGTGGGGTTGCTCCAAAATTCCATTGTCTGGTACTAACAGATATGGGGTGTTAAAAGGCATTCCAGGTTCTAGGCACAAGCTTTCTTACTCAGATTATGTAGCAGCAACTTAATGTCCCTTTAGGAATCAATATTGATGACTCATGAAAGGTCAGTGCGCGTCTTTTAATCAGTCTAATGGTGTGTGGAGCCCTAAATGACCATGGAGGGAGTTTCAGCTTTCCCCTATTGACAATATTCTTCTGTTCCCTGGAAGATACACTCTTCTATTGGGTATTAGGATCACCATGTCCACTGAGCCCAAGTTTGTAGAGATGGAAAGCCAAAATAATATGTCATTAATACAATGAACCTTCACTGCAAAAAGTCCTAGAAGACTAATGTCACAAAGAAGGAAAACCAGGATACCACTAGGTCTACACAAAGGCAGACAGATCTCCAGAGAAGGCAACTATACACCTAAAGGTGTCTCTTTCTTGTAATTATTTAAAGTAAATTCAAGTGCCATGTAAATAATGACAGTAATAAATAGGAGAGGAGGAGTGGAAAGAGCTGTTTTAAGGTGTTCTTGATATTTACAGAGTAGAATAATAGTGTGTAAATCTGATGGGCCACAATTTAAAGATGCAAGATACAAACTCTAAGATAACTAATAAAACACACAAACGGAAAAAGCTACAGCTACTATAGCAGTGAAGGGGGAAGTAGACCAAGAATAAGCCAAACAAGCCAAAATAAATAAACAGAACATTCCACTCTTTCCCTGAAAATGGTGTGGATTAAATTTCTTTGGGTAAGTACTCAGGAGTGGTATAGCTGGACTATACGATAGTTCTATTTTCAGTTTTTTGAGGGACCTCCACATAGGTTTCCAGAGTGGCTGCACCAGTTTGCATTCCCAGCAACAGTATGCAAGGATTCCTCTTGCCCCACCCTCTCCAGTATTTGTTATTGTCTAAAATCAAAGCGTTTATAACTGAGTTAAACCTGGTTATACTAGTTACCTTTCTCCCTGCTATAAGCAACTTAAAGGAAGAAGGGCTTGTTCTGGCTCACAGTTCATGAGGGTCATCCCATCCCAGCAGTGAAGGCTGGCTCCTGAAGCAGAAAGCTGGCTCATCACACGGCATCTGCAAGCAGGAAGCAGGGTACCGTCAGGGAAGTGGGGCCGGGCTATAAAGCCTCAGGGCTGCCCCCAGTGACCCACTTTCTCTATCAAGGCCCCATCTCTTAAAGAGTTCACAACCTCCCCTAAAACAACACCACCAGCTGGGACCAAGGGTTCAAACAAAATAGCTGAGGAGGAAACCCGAAGGAGGAATGACTTACTTCTAGCTCATGTTTTCAGTCTGCGGTTGCTTAGTCTTACCACTTTACATCTGAGCTAAGACTGACGCTCTTGATGAAGACTGCTTAGTTCGTCAAAATTAACACCTTCATGGCGGCTTGAAAGTAGAGACAGGAAGGGTCTGGTGCACATGGCACATCCTTCAAATGCATGTCCCTAGTGACCTACTCCCTCTAAGCAGGCCTCACCTCCAAACAGTCTGTTGTGCCCCAAACTGGTCAATTCATCAATCCCCGGTGAAATGATAGCTTCCTCATGATATACTCGTTTTAGTGCTACCAACTGAGAGCCAAGCCTTCAACTCATGAGCCTCTTGAGTTATGGATGGATACTAGAGAGCGTTAACACAGTTACTGTGATCGTCTTAATTGACAACTTGACAGGGTTAAGAATCACCTGGGAGGTGGGGCGGTGGTGGCAGATGCCTTTAATCCCAGCACTTGGGAGGCAGAGGCAGGCAGATCTCTGAGTTCCAGTCCAGCCAGGTCTACAGAATGAGTTCCAGGATAGCTTAGGGAGACAGAGACAGAGAAACCCTGTCTCAAAAAACAAACAAACAACCCAAAGGATCACATGGGAGACACTTCTGGACATGGTTGTGGGAACATTTCTAGAAAGCTTTAACTGAGGAAGAAAGCCCCACTCTAAAAAGAAAAAGGGGAAGATATAAAAATGACAAAAGGTAGATTATTGAATCTATTATGAAAAGAAAAAAGAGAAAATATTGATATGTTAAGATAAAAGGTCAATTATTGAATCTACTTTTAAAAAGAAACTACTTGTTTTACATATGATAAGTAATGAAAATTTTTTGTCTGAGTTTATCAAATGTTACTGGACTGGACATTGTTAATATATATAATGGAGTTTTTTGTCTGAATCTGTCTGATGATAATGGACTAGACATTGTTAATGTAATTCTCAACTATATATTGTATATACTTATTGGATATAGTTTTTCTTGTATTAGTTATAAGCTTTTTTAATTTTAGGAAAAAAAGGGGAAATGTGGTAATATTGTGTTCCCCAAAATATTGTGTACCCTAGTAAACTTATCTGGGGTCAGAGAACAGAACAGCCACTAGATATAGAGGCCAGAAAATGGTGACACACACACCTTTAATCCTAGCATTCCAGAGGCAGAGATCCATCTAGATCTCTGTGAGTTCAAAGCCACACTGGAAACAGCCAGGCATGGTGACTCACGCCTTTAATCCTAGGAAGTGATGTCAGAAAGCAGAAAGGTATAAAGGCATGAAAACCAGGAACTGGTCGGTTAAGCTTTTAGGCTTTTGAGCAGCAGCTCAGCTGAGATCCATTCTGGATGAAGACTCAGAAGCTTCCAGTCTGAGGAAACAGGATCAGCTGAGGAATTGGCAAGGTGAGGTGGCTGTGGCTTGTTCTGTTTCTCTGACCTTCCAGCATTCACCCTAATACCCAGCTCCAGGTTTGTTTTTATTAATAAGACCCTTTAGGATTCATGCTACATAAGGGGCATGAAATGGGGACCAAAAGTTTGTAATGGAAGATGAATGTTGTGGGCATTAGGTAGAAGAAAAAGCACTGTTGAATGTGATCATTAATGAGTATGTGACAAGGAAGTTCGCCCCTACAATGATCCTAACAAAGGCCCAAATACATATGTCAGTCTACCTGATTAGTGTGTGTGTGTGTGTGTGTGTGTGTGTGTGTGTGTGTGTGTGTGTGTGCGTGAGTGAATGCACACTTGCACTCACGTGTGTGGGGGCTTCGGAGTTGACAATTCTAAAAGCTGAAGGCAGGGCTGTAAAGATGGCTCAACAGTTTAGAGCACTTCTTGCTCTTGCAGAGAACCCAAGGTCAATTCCTAGCAACCACATGCTGGCTCACAGCCATCTGTAACTCCAGTTTCAGGGGATCCAATGCCCTCTATTGCTGAAGGCACCAGGCGTGAACATGGCACACATTCATGCATGAAAAACACTCATACAAGTAAAATAAAAATAAATCTAAAAAGAAACAAAGATAAAATAAATAAATAGAAATTGAAGGCAAGACGTGTTACAGCTGAGCATTAGCTAGTTGGAGATGATGATCCTTGAGATGAGATTCCATTGTACACAGACACCAGAAGGAAAAGGACACCATCTTGTCAATCAAATAAAAAAAGCAAAGAAAATAAGTGAGAGTTTAGGCTTCAAAACCTGAACATTTCCCTCATTTTGCCTAAGTTGGGCTTGTCTGGTGGCAGAATATTGAACATTTCCTATGTGTTGTTTCACTAGCATTTTGCTGGCCAGAACTGACACAGATACTCTTCGACCCAGATCTTACTCTTTGGCAGACCTGGGAATCTTCAACAGTAGCAAGACATTGCATATGACCCAGGAACTATTCAGGAGCTTTAAGGACATAAATTGAATCCTCTTGAAGTAATCCCATGTGGTAAGTGTTATTACTCTCACTCCACACACAGATAAGGAAACTGAATCACAGAGTAGTGACAGACTAAATGTTTGTGTTCCCACAAATCCATGTATCAGAGACCTCATAGCCAATGTCACCTAGTATTTGGAGCTGGGGTGATGGAAAAGCAATTAGATCATAAAGTGGAGGCTCTTATTAAAGGTATTAGTGCCTTTATAAGAAGAGACATGAAAAATATGATATTATCTATCTATCATCTACCTACCTATCTACATATCTATCTATCATCTACCTACCTACCTATCTATCTACCTAGCTATCATCTACCTACCTATCTACCTACCTATCTGTCTGTCTGTCTTTCCCTGCATCTTTTTCTCATTGAGAAGAGAGCTGTCTACCAACTCAGGAAGAGAGACCTTATAAGTAGAATGAATTAGCAGCATTAGTTTGGGCTTTGAACCTCCCGAATTGTAAGGGAATATATAACAGTTGTTTAAACTGCCTGGTACAAGATATAGTGTTATAGAAGCCTTTCCTAAAGCAATCAACTTGTCCATAGTGGTACACTTAGTGACTGAAAATGGTAGATTGAATCAGGAACCCTGCGTGGACTTCATTCCCTTAGCCTCCAAGCTAGGAGGCCACACCCCTTACCAGCACCGAGACACTTTGCAACTGCTTGGTCTTACCAAGCAAAGGATGAGCCAGCACCTAGCTCTCCCAGGTAGTGGGGCAGGAGATACTGTGCAGGAATCATCCACAGATCACAGCTTCCCCACAGCACGGGTGATAAAGAAATCACCTTGACCACCTAGATGCCCCACCAGACTTTCTAGAACCTTGTGAGAGGGTCCAATGAGAGCAAAGTGAAAAATGATAATGGAACAAAAGAGGTGGATGTGAGGGCATGAGAATAGAAGCAAAGGAAGATTCTGGAAAGGTTGGAAAGCAGAACAGTGTTTTTCCACTTCCCACGTTCATCCAGTTTCATTAAAGTAATATTCCCTGGCAACAAACTATTCCAGTATCTCGAGCTATTTATGAAACGCTAATCCAATGGACCAGAATGAATGTGGCTTCAATGGGCAAGCTACCAGCACAAGCTTGGAGATCTTTTGCTTATTCAAATTAGTATAATGAGATTTGACCATAATGAGACAGATATTCTCAAAGGCAAGATGTGAGGGTTTTTTTCTTCTAAATACTCTTTATTAAATTGTTAGATATTAACATTATAGCCACTTTCAGATAGATGCTGATGACAGTTAATTCCCATTGTCAGCTTTACTGGGATTAGAAACTAGGTCTTTGGTGAGGCACTCCTTTAGATATGGCTTCAAGGTTGTTCCCAAGGAAGACCAGTGGAAGGGGAAGAGCCTCTCTGAATATGGGTGGAGCATCCTGTGGGCTGTGGTCTAGGACTGAATAAAAAGAGAAAAAGGAGACTGGTGAGATGAATACAGGCCCCTTCCTCTTCCTTTCTCTGCTTCCTGACTGGCAGGGATATGAGCAAGCAGCCACATGCCACGATGGAAGACTCTGTCCCTCTGCCATAACGGACTGCTCTTGCTGAGCCATGAACCAAATAGATCTGTCCTCGGTTAATCTGCTTTTGTCAGGCATTAAGTCAGGCAATGAGAAAAGGAAGGAACACATGCCCCTAGTAGACGCTAGAGGAACAGATGGAGGGTACGGCCCTGCTCTCAAACTTCTCACAGTCCAGGAAGGCTGTGTGCAAGGAGGGCAAGAAGTCTCCAAAAAGCACAGACCGGAGAAGTCTAGCTGTTTGTGAAAGTTTCTGAGAGAAAGAGCCATGGCTGGCCACTGCAAGAACAGGAGCCTGCCTGGCGGATGAGGTGGGAAGAAAGTCGTTGCTGAGAGAGGGGACAGCTGAGCAAAGGTCTGAGAGATCGTGCTGAACTCATTCAGTTGGAAGGGGCATGCTGAGGACCCTGGTCAAAGTATCATTTTCCATTTAGTCCAACTTAGGCATAGTAGCGTCAAGTCAGAGGTGACGCTGGTGACTTTGCCCATATGTCCTGCATATACACGATGCCTCTTCTTCCATGAAAAACACAGTGGATAGAGGCTGAGGAGACAGTTTGAGAGGTAGAATGTTTGCTGCACAAAGCATATGGATCTCAGTTTGGATCTCTAGCACCGTAAAATGACAGACATGAAGGTGAAGAGATTACTTATATTGTTCTATTATTAAATAAAACTCGGGAGTCAGGTATCAGGGTAAAACCATGATTTATCAGCGAAGTGTCAGAGAAGAGACCAGTGACCTCCTCTCTCTCTCCTTTCTTGATCCAAAAATAAGGCCATCTAATCTTTTTAAGCACCTCCTTATTCCTTCCTGTGTCTATCATAATATGAGTCCTCCAAGAACTCTATGGTTAATTCTGGTCAGCTAGTAGCTAACTCCACCCTCTGAGTCAAGGTAAACTTTATTGGCAGTCTTGGGAGTGTCAGAGTACAATCAAAATATCCCACAACCTGGAGGAATGTGTCTGTAGCCCTATCGATATGGAGTAGAGAAAGCCAGATCCTGGAAACTCACTGACCAGCCGGTCTACCTGGAGCATCAAGCTTCAGGCTCAATGAGAGTCCCTGTCTCAAAAAATAAGGTGGAGAAAGATTTCACAAAGATACAGATGTCAACATCTGGCCTTCACACATGCCTGCATGGATGAGTGCACCCAAATACACATGCGTGGGTATACCACATATGTGTGTGCATGCATGTATGCAATATGCATGCACGCATGCATACACACACACACACACACACACACACACACACACACACACACATCTACTAAACTGTCTTTTCTCTACTTTCTGAATCACTGGGGGAAAATTGTGTCTTGTACGCATGACAGCAAACTGCTAGAATGCCAATGGCACCCTCTCCCAGTCTGCCATTTCCTGTTGGTGACACACTTCCTCCTAATCTGATTACAACTACGTCACTAGATTCTTTTTTATATTACATTTTTTTAGCATACAGATGGGATTTTCAGAAGGTTTATTCTAAAGATTTAAAATAATCATTACCCCTCTAACCAGCATTTAAATGCCTTTTCAGTGAATGTTATTGTGTCCTGATGAGATTGTATCCCTCGGGTCCCTTTCAAAGGCCATAGCATTAAGGAGGAGCAGGTTTTGGCAAACTCTTAAAGAAAGAATTAAGTTCACGGATCTCAGGGTATTTTTTAGCTTAGACTTCCGGGTCATACTTTATATTTATTTCATTACACAGGGCTTTACCATGTAACCCCCTCACCTGCCACCAAAACCCAAGGGACTTGATGTGTGAGAGATCCTGGGATAATAACCTGGAGGTTGCCTGACAGATCAGGAGTATCTCAGAAACAAAATAGAATTCCTTTTCTCCTTCCCCCTCCCCACCCCTGTCTCTGATCATGATAACCAGAAATGGAAAAGAACACTGAGCCAAAAATAGTAGCACCATTTACTCTGACAGAATAGGAAACGCGAAGGCTCCACTTGTGAGCTTAGGATCTGGAGCAAACAACACCTCCGTGACTCCTTTTACTCATCTGTCACACTGGAAGGGCGAGTAAATGTGAACGTATTTCCCTGAGCAAGGCCAGAATTAAGGCAATCTTGGATCCAGTTGTACAGCTCAGAATTTCACCAAGAGAGTGGCCTGACCAAGTGGAGCAGTCCACTAGGCAAACAGCGGGTGGAGATTGCCGCGGGTTTTTATAAAGTCCTATTTATAGGCAGGATTCTGAAGCAATTTGCAATGTCTGTTGGATCAAATAAATACATTTTATTGCATGTCCCACTCAGAGCACAGTGGAATGGAACATTCTAACACAGAAATGAACAGTCTTTAAGAGTTAGATACCGTGTGGGAAGGTAGAAAATTTGCATGCTTCCAACTCCCAAAATATGGCTCCTATTCTCTACTTGGCTTCAGTGTGACTCTCACACCCACCAAAGCCTCAGTCATTAGCTCTCAAACTTTTCACACAGTATCCCTGTCTGTAAAAAGAAGCAAGAGGTCTCATGCCCGGGGATCTGAGGGACATCTTGGAGTCACATCTTGTAATCATAGCATCTCATTTAAAATGCAAAAATCAAACAGAACTTGGCATTTGGATCTACTTTATATGTTCTTGATTTTGAAATGTAAGTGTTTTAAATCCATTGTTCTCTTATACGATATATTCTCTAGAATTGTATCCGGGGCTTTGAGTCACCATTGGGACACTCTGTGTATCTCCAGGTTAGGGAAGTAAAGAGGGGGAGACAAAATGGGTTAACCCTAAATTTCGATGGTTTAACAGGGATTTTTCTGTTGTAAAGTGGTCCAAAGGTGACATACAGTGCTGGGGAGCTTGCCTAATCTGCATAATGCATGCTGTGAAAGTGTGAGGGCCTTCGTTCAATCTCTCGAACTCACTTACAGGTCCAGGCATGGTGGCAGCCAGGTGTGCAATCCTAAACTGGTGGGACAGAAATGGATTGATGGGTCCCTGGAGCTTACTAGCCAGTCAGTCCAGGGTAATGGAAGAGCCTCAGGTGAAAGGCTGTTTCAGAAACCAAAGTGGATGATTCCTGAGGAAGAACATTCAAGGTTAACCTCTGGCCTCCGCTGCAGACACATGCATGCACTTACACATGCACGTGCGCTGGCATACACACACACACACACACACACACACACACACACATACACATATACACAACCTTTGTGCACACACGCTACACAAACATACAACATGATACTCCCTCAGTAAAAAACTGCACTGCAAATTGTGATCTTTGATCCCCACCCCCCTTGAGCTATGTGCTTTAAGAGACTCTTCTGAAGTGCTGGGCAGCAGCAATGAATCTCAGCTCCCCCTCAGCCACAGGATCCCAGAGGGAACAAAGGCTAGTGAACAGAGTTCTGTGTTGGCCTGCTTGGCTAGTTGGTGTACAGGTCCATGAAATGCAAGTTCCACCTACAAAAGTTTCAACTTACGATAGATTTATTGAGACACAGTCCCATCATGGGGTAAGAAGCAACTGTGTCCCAATGTTTAAAGTTCTGGCCTAAGTAATTACACAGAAGAAAAAATTGAAACCAAATGTATTTTAGAGCTTCCCATTTAAGAAAAACAAAACAAAAACAAAACCAGTTGAAAATAAACAACCTCCCTGGGACCCACTACTCTTTCCATCTCACTAACCTTTCCATGTTTTCCATCAGAATGAAAACCACTAACTGCTATCCCTCATGTAATCCCCTCCTCCTCCTCTTCCTCCCCCTCCTCCTCCTCTTCCTCCCCCTCCTCCTCTGTTTTCTCCTCCCCTTCCTCCTCCTCCTTCTCTGTCTCCTCCTATCTCGCTCCCCCCCCCCCCCCC
>CABHPP010130999.1:0-20922 GCA_902168425.1 Peromyscus attwateri
TGGATGGATGGTGGGGGGAGCTTTCGTCAGCCTCTTGCGGAGCAGTTCCTTTGGGAAAGCATTTTCGCCGCGCTCCCTAGGGGCGCGGGGCGCTCACGCTCGCTCGGCCCGGGATGCTTTTAGTTGCTTTGACCGGAGACCCACGCTTCGCTTTCTGCCTTCCACGTTTGCTGCTCTGCCTGCACCGGCTGGGTTCTGGGGACAGAGGAAGCTTTTGGCCCCCTGCCCCCTCCACTCTTCGCTTCGAGCTTTGATTTCCTTCTTAAAACTATTGTATCCCGTGGTGTGAGGAGAACTGTGGCTTTTCCTTTTATCCCTCCTCTGGACGTGACCCTTCGCCGGGGTCATTTCCTCGTAAGTGATGCTCTGTCTCCAGACACGAGTAAGCAAATGTGGTCTGTGGTCTCCGAGGCACGGTTGACTGCCCCGCCGCCCCTCCCCCTTCCTTACCCAAACTTAATGAGAAGAGGCTACGGTTGACCGGCTGGGTTTCAGGGTGTGTGACAGTCCCCTTTCATCTCAGCCGGTCCTGTCTTCCAATCCTTCACACCTTTGGAAGTAAACACTGTCCTTGCTGCCTGAGGATGGCTTGATGAGCTCTGCTCCTGCACTTGAGATGGAAGAGAGTCACAGTACAGTACCCAAGTCACAGAAGACAGGGACAGTGGGGCAGCCTCCTATTTGCAAATTAGGCATTTAAAGGAACATTTAGAATGCTCAGAGCATTCATTTTAACAATTAAAACAGGCTGTTGGTTGCTGCCCTAGATTGCACGTTGGTCTCTGAAGTGCCTTTTATTTCCCTATTGGAAGGAGGCTGGGTTTGTGGTGTAATGCCAGCCCGGGGCTACTCTTTCTGCCTGGATCACAGCAGATCTGAAAACGGGGTTCTCTACAGTTGGCTAGTGGGGCTGGACTCAGGTTGGGAAGAAGGTAAGAGTGATCCGACAGGGAGGTGGATCTGTGGGGGACATTCCCTGACACACAGTCAGGGCTCCTTTCCAGCCATGTCATCTGGTGTTGAAAGCTTCTACTGCCATTACAAGAACCAAACTAAACCAAAAGCTCCTTGAGGGGCTGAGGAGGTGGCTCAGTAGAAGAGCATTTCTACCCCCAGTCCTACGAAAACAAGGAAACGTTTGGGGTTTCCTTGGGTCACCTGCTGGTCACCCTGCTCCAGGGTTAACAATGGTGCCAACCTTCCTGACTTCGTTTTTTTTGGGGGGCACTGTGTGCTGTTTGAAAGATTCTCTTTTCCAGCCTTCAGCAGTTGCAGTCTCTGCCCTGAGACCCCAGCAGGTGCTTTTCCAGCTCTGGATTTTACACGAAACATCACATTTTAGCTATGCCCGAGATTACAATGTCCCACACACTGACAACAAGCTAGCAGCTAACGGGACCAAGACCTGCTATTGGCAGTATTGAGAGGCTGGGCAGGCTACTGTGTGATCTCCTTAAAAGGCTGGCTCACCCACTAGCAAGCTGTGCAGCACTGTGCACATTCTTTAAAACTCATGGACCTCAGTTTCCCTCTTTTGAAAAACAGTTTAAATTATTTTATGTGTATGAGTGTTTTGCTTGCATGTGTATGTCTGTGCACCACTTGCAGGAAGTACCTGCAGAGAGCCAGGATCCCCTGGATCTGGAGTTTAGACAGTTGTGAGCTGCCATGTGGGTGCTGGAAATTGAACCAGGGTCCCCCGGAAGAGCTGCCAGTGCTTGTAACCGCTGAGCCATCTCTCCAGCTCTAATTTCCTCACTTTTAAAGTGAGGATAATAATAGTATTACTTCCTAGGGCTGGCAGGAGAATTAAATGACATCATCCATGTGCAGTACTTAGCCCAGTTCTGGGTACTAAGCACTCTAAGATAGTAGCTAGCTGTTGGTGAGAGTCTGACTAAGAAAGTTTAAAAAATAGCTATTAATGTTCTGACTGAGAGGAAGGGAGACTTGGCGCTTTAAGGCTGATAATAAAGTGTACTGTGTGGAAAATACAAAAGAAGTCCTGTCTCCTTCCCTTGAAATGATCATTTCCTCCCTTTCTACAGACAGAGTGTTTCCGGGGTCATCTCCACTTCCGCGTAAGAATGGATGATGTGATGCTTGGGGCAGAGAGTGATGTCACCTGCAGATGGGATCACACACAGAGTTCTAGAAACAATGAAAAGAGTGTGTTGTATGTCGTGGCATTGTGGAGCTGGCTGGGGCAGGCAGCTCATCCGGCACAACCCTTTACTTACAGATGAGGGAACGGAGAACCAGGCGGGTTACTTACCGGGTAGCTAGTCACAACCTCAAGCCTGTGGAGTGAACTTTGTTCCCTGAAGGCACCCGGAGTCTGGTTGAAGTTGACAAGGAAGACAGATACAACACTACACACTTGGGCACTGGTGCCTGACACAGGGGTGCCCAATAATGAAGGAGTCCAGTAGGGCTCTAGGGCGATCACCTCCCTTTTTGACCCTTGTATAGTAGAAACCCCACACTGGAAGGGCAAATGTTCTGGATACGGCTACTCTGGCTGGTAAGCTGGCAGGAGAAATTGCACTCAAGTCACATATGTCCTCATAAATTGTACACTGGAGAATCATGTCTCCTTCCAGCCTCCCTGCACTGAGGGTGAGTGCTGAGCCTGTGCTTTGGTGAATTGCAGAGCAGAGGTTTTATGGGTGCGCAAGTTAAGCAGAGCTTGATGATGAGGGAGACTTGGGGCCCATGCAGGAGAATCAGCACTGTCTCCAGGACCCTGGAAACCCATGCAAAGGTTCTTTCAGGACACCTGGCAGAGGGTGTGTGCATTGCCACAAGGAGAGGGGAGCTGCAGAGGTGGGGGGCATCTGGTGCGTTGGATCTGTTTATGAAAGGCAGACAAATAGCCTCCATCTTCCATCGTGTGCATGGTGCAGCCAGCCCTTGGCTTCCTTCCTCTCGGCCAGCCCCTGCCTGGGGTGGGGCTGGGAAGGGTGAGCAGCTGCTGCTGCTGAAGTTAGCCTGCCTGTCTGGGAGCTGGGCTCCTGTCCTAGTGCTCATGAGCTGTTCCTCAGGAGACCTTAGGTAAACTGGCTTTGGCTTCAGACTCTGTCTGTAAGATGGCCCCGCAGATACCAGTTGAGGGCCACAGCTGCCTCCATGGGAGTCTTCTGACAGGGATGTGAGTTCAGAAGGACAGAATTCTTTGCACTCACAGGTGTGTGTATAGGTGTGTTTAGAGCCATATGGTGGTGGAGAGAAGCTTGTTTACCCAAAGCCAAGGAGGCATTATGTCTGTTTAGATTTAGGAGGTGTCCTGCTTTCACAGTGGTTTCCTTTCGTGAGTGTTTATTTCAGACAAATACCAGTCGTGAATGCTCTGATCCTCCACAGGACTCTAGGGAATGGAAGTAACAGCCAGTGTCAGCAGTTACCTTCCATGGTGCCCAACGCTAACAGGCATGCTCCCCTGGGAGCATGATGGTTCATCTACTGTGCCGTGTGTGTGTCTGTGTGTGTGTGTGTCTGTGTGTGTCTATGTGTGTGTGTGTGTCTGTGTGTGTCTATGTGTGTGTCTGTGTGTGTGTCTGTGTGTGTCTATGTGTGTGTCTGTGTGTGGCTGTGTGTGGCTGTGATCCTTATTACAGATGGATTGACCAAAGCTCGGTGAAATTAGCTAGTTGCTTGGAACCCCCACTTAGCTTCAGTCAGATCTAGGTAAACACAGGTTAGTTTACCTCCCAAGGAGAAGCCTAAGACGGGGGTGCCTGCCGTTAGTGAGTCCAGGCTCAGGCCTGTATGACCGTCAGAGAGTGGTGCAGGGTAGCATTAGAGGGTCTCCCTTCTGGGAAGGGTGCTCATCATGTGCCGTGAAACTGGGTTTGACTGGTCGTGGAGGGAGAGGTTCCTGGGAGAATAGTGTCTGCTCCAGTGCCTCCTGGGAAGATGAATGAAGGGTGAGCCTATGAAAATAACACATTCTCCCCTCCTTTATATCATCGTAGGTTTTGGGTTTGGTCCCGGAGCTGTGTTTTTAGGAATTGGCACCAAACCCATTCATGTCTCAGCTCTTCGTTTTTATTCTCTAAGCCCTGAGATTATGGCTCCAGCCCCACAGGAGTGAGAAGTGCAAGAGCCTTTCTTAGGGCCTTGCATTATGGAAGAAGTGATATTGGACACAGGGGGTTCAGATACTGCCTCCGGCACTTCCTGACTGTCCAACCAGTGACTCTGGGCTCAGTGTCCTCACCTGTAACCTCACAGTACTTTGAGGAAGTTTCTCATCACCAAAGCACTGAAGTACATCTAGGACCCATGGGTGAAGCTGAGAGAAAAGAAGGCTAGGCCGAAAGGAAGGCCCAGCTGTTCAGAGTCTCTTGGGCTGTTTGCCCCATGGAAAGCACCCAGCATACAGGACACCAGTAAACAGGGAGCAGCTGTTCAGACCTGGAGGGGATCCTGGCTGAGCACTGGGGCCTACTCAGAGATTCCTGATATGCGGAGAAGAGAAAGCATGTGGGCTGGGAGAGAAGAGAGGTTGCTCCAGGTAAGGACAGGACAAGGAGGATCCTAGCCCGATCAGCACCAGAGGTCAGCGCTGCCTGCTCCCCATCTTCCTGATTCTGGGAGTGTGAGTCTCTTACACACACGTGCATGCACACACACACACACACACACACACACACGTGTGCAAATGGGAACCATTTCTTCTCTGTAGAGGGAAGTGACCTAGAGGTGATTCACGGGGCTGATGAGGCTCCCCGTTCACGGAACAACCAACCACATCCTTCAAGACCGTTGGGACAGGGAGCAGGGCCAGCCGTTTCTTACGGCTTCGCTCGGAGTTGAGTGTGAGGGGGGCAGACCAGGGTTGGAGTCACTGTGTGTGGTGGCAGGCAGAGGGGAAGGGAAGGGAGGGAAAAATAAACCTATTTGATGTCAAGTGAGACTGGGTCCAGCTTCAGAAATATGAGCCCCAGCTATTGCTTTTTCCAGAGAGCTATTCTGGGGCCAGCTGAGTTAATGGGAAGTGGGGGCTGTGAATTAGCAGAGTGCTGGGGGAACTTCTGACTTAGGGCTTGCATAGCCATCCCTGGAAATTGCCTTCTAATTTCCTCAGCCTGAGTCACTGGCCAGTTTCTTGGCCAGAAAAGTCTAACGGGCAACTCTGTTCTCTTTTGCCTCCTAATTAAAGAAAATAAAACAAATAATAGAGTTATACATACGGTAGTCACACTTACTCATCTTGACTGCTGAGAATCCAGGAAAGGGATAATGGGTTGGGGCAGAAACCTCGGGGACAGGAAGGACAAGGGGTGTGTGTGGGAAACGAGGTGGGGATTCTGGCTTTGGAAGTAGGTTCTGAGTGAGGGCCAATGATGTTCTCTGCCCTGACAATTGCCAAAAATAATGGAAGCTTCCAACAGGGTGGTCAGTGTTTGGACAGGCCGATTCCCCAGAGGGCAAGTTACCTTCTGCCTGGTAGGGCTGCTGTTCTCTGTAGGGACGTGAGTTGTAGGCAGGCAGGTGCATGGAGAGAGTCAGGGGCTTGGACTAGTGGGCAGGCCACTGAGAGGCCTCAGATGACCTCAGGCAGGTTGCCATAGTAGCATCAGGGACTAAGCTCTGCTGTGTACACAGGGCTGACCAGAGTCCAGCCAGGACCTTGCAGAGCACAGCAGTCAGGGTAGGAACTGACCTGAAGACCTGTTAGGGCCAGGCCTGGTGGCAGTGCCATGACTGAGGGCATCTTGTCCCGGCCTTCCCACACCAGTGTCGGGGGTGAGGGTGGTTTTGTTCCTGTTTTATAGATGTGGAAATGGAAGTTATATACTCTTGGGATTCTTGCTCAGGGTAATTGTGTGGCAGGGCTGTGGGTCTTACCTTGGTCCCTAACAAGCTGGTCAGCTGCCACTTGATTCTCCATCAGAGCTGAGTCAGGGAGATGACAAGCAAATCCAGGCAGAATGTTCTGAAGGAGAAGAGCACTCAAGGGCTGAGACTCACAGCCACACCACATGGAATAGGTTACTAGTGTTTGTGCCTCAGTTTCCACATCTGCAAATAATGAAAAAGTGTAGGTGGAAATAGGACCTAGTTCCATGGTTCCAGTGAAAATTAAATGAGTTTATCCTTATAAAGACCCTAGAACAGTGCCTGCATATCTGAAATACAAGATTAGTATCCACCAAACTAATTCAGTCCCGGAGTTGCTCGGAGCAGGAAGAACTCTCCATGAACTGGAGTTTCCAAGGGAGGCAGGTGGGTGGAGGAGGCAGCCTTCATGGTGGGACTTGGTAACGATGAGGATGGGCTGGGATAGACAGGAACCAAGATGGAACTACTGGAAGACACTGTCCAGGGAAGGGGACAATGATGCCTCACTGGTGGAACATGCAGGAAAGTTTGCACAGAGTCTGAGATGAATGTGGCTGAGAAGGAGAAAGAGCAGATGATGACGGTCAGGGCCAGGTGCCACGGTCCTCAGATGGCAGCCACGGGAATTCAGAGCTCAGCAGGCAGCTACCTCAGAACCTTGCTCTTCTCCCAAGGGATGGGAGTAAACAGATGGTCATTGGGGTGAGGGGCTCAGAACTGGCTGCAGAGGGGTAGAGAGAGCATCAGGAAAGTGTAAGCACCAAGACCTGAATTCAACCCCCAGAACCAACATGTTAAAAAAAAAGAAAAGAAAAGAAATAGTTAAATTTCAGCCAAGTGCTTCGGGGGTCGAGGGGTGGGGCGGAGGTAGAGACACGGGGTCCTTGGGGTTTGCTCCTCAACTAGTCTAGCCAACTTGGCAGTTTTTTGAGGGCAGTAATAGACTCTGCCTTAAAGGAGTGGGTTCAGCAGGTCAAGATGCCTGTTGCCAATTCTGACAGCCTAATTTTAATTCCTGGGACCCACGTGGTGGAAGGAAAAACTGATTTTTCTGCAAGTTGTCTCTTGACTTATTGTACCTGAGCACATGTGCATATGTGCATGTACACACACACACACACAGAGAAAGAGAGAGATGTGTACACACACACACACACACACACACACAGAGATGTGTACACACACACACAGAGATGTACACACACACACAGAAAGACAGATGTGTATACACACACACAGAGAAAGAGAGAGATGTGTACACACACACACACAGAGATGTGTACACACACACACAGAGAGATGTACACACACACACACAGAAAGACAGATGTGTATACACACACACACAGAAAGACAGATGTGTATACACACACACATACAGAAAGAGAGAGATGTGTACACACACAGAGAGAGATGTGTACACACACACACAGATGTGTACACACACAGATGTGTATACACACACACAGAAAGACAAATGTGTACACACACACACACATACACAATAAAATGTAATTTTTTAAAGTGGATGGTGTCTAAGAAACAACACTGGAGGTTGACCTCTGACCTCCGCATTCAGATGCATGAACATGCATGTACAAGCTTACACAGAATGAGGGAGAGAGGGAAAGAGCGCCAGCTGGCTGTGGGATTGCTCTTGCTGCCGTGGTCAGCACTAAAGCCTTTTTCTAGGTCCACTTTGGAGGTTTTGAGTGAGCTGGACTCCAGCCCCTCTTGTTTATAGCCTTTACTCTAGTGATCAGACTGTCACATAAAAGTTTATTGCACCCATGCTCTTGGGGAGCAGGGGTGGGGCATCCAGGAGTGGGGCTGTGGCTGCCCGGGTCTCAACAGTGGGGGGTGGCGGGCCAGAGGCAGCAGCATTTCAGGGTAATAATTTCCACCCACACTATCCGGTGGCAAGAAAAAGACAGGGCCTGCCTTGTAGTGTCTGGGGCCGAATTCTAAATAACTCGGTGGAGCCCAGATAGATTGTCTCTGAAGTCCCAGTGTCAGTCTGAACCATCCACCCTTCAGAACTCAAGGTTGTCTATACAGCGCCTCATACTACCTCTTCCTTGATTTCATCCCCACCATAAACCTATGTATTCCAGGAGCCTGATTCGGGGGATTGTCCTAATAGAAATAACAGACAGTGATCAGAAAGACTTCCTTTTCTTTTTAAAAAAAAGTTTAAAATTGCTTCTTTGACAGTTTCATACATGTAGAGAGTGTATTGTGATCAATCCCCCTCCCTCCTCCATCCTCCCCTACTCCCTGCCAGTGTGTGTGTGTGTGTGTGTGTGTGTGTGTGTGTGTGTGTGTGTGTCCACACCTCATGTCTTCCTTTGTTTCTTCCATAACTCATTGAGTCTAATTAGTATTACTCATTCATGGATGATGGGCCCTCATTGGAGCTTGGGCAACCTACCAAGGGCCACGCCTAAGAAAACTGATTCTCACTTCCCCGCAGGTATCAGCGGCCAATAGCATCTCAGCTGGGGAGGGGCTCTCCTGAGCCCCTCCCCCATCCGTGTTGGAGTGCTGACTGGTTTATCTTGCTCAGGTCACCCCATCTGCTATGAGTGCAGTGACCCTACACTTCCAGAAGAGAGCATTTCACGTCACTCCTCCTTATCTCTCAGTAACAGTCTCTCTGCCTGTCTTCCTTCTTGTTCCCTGAGCCTTGGTGGCGATGGTGGTGTGTGTCATGCTTGTGTGTGCTAGGGAGTAGTCTCCAAACAGTCTCACAGGTGTAAAGCTGCTGCCAGCATCCACACTGTACAGCTGAGAGAGGATGTGCAGGCTCAGAGAGCCCGCAGGAATCCCAAGACACCTCGGAGAACATAAACCGTCCCAGCTGAAGCCCTGAACTGGGTCTCAGGGCTCCAAAACCTACCTGTCCTCATGGAGATTGTGTAGTATCCAATGACATGTTTCACCCCCAGAAAGAGTGGATGACCCTAAGGACATTCACTCAGAGGCCTGGCTGCTTGCCTCCTTAAGCTGTGAGACTTTACATGCATCGCCTGCCCCTTTCAAAAGTCCACTTGCCTATCTAGAAATGGCTGCTGACTTTTGGGGCCTGCCTTACAGAGGGAAGGGGCAGGTATGAGAGATGAGCTCCTTAGAATGTGTGAGGGGCAACCCTGATTTCCCAAGCTGTATCTTAATAATTTGGCACAGCCAATATCATGACAAAAAGACCTCTTCCGGATGCCTGGGGACTTTCTCAGCAAGGCTCACCTGAGAAGGTTCATGCCAGAGCCGACCTGGGAACACGTTGGGTCCTCAGTGAAGAGGTCTTCAAGAGCACAACCTGTGGGACTGCTTTCTTCTTTCCATGCCTCCCGCTGTTACCTGAGGGAGGCAGTGACACCCAGGTGGCTGAGTTAGCAAAGAGGAAACAGCTGTGCTCTCTGGCCCTCCACTGGGCTTTCTTTGGCCTTTGGCTGTCACTTCCCTTTGTCCAGTAAGGAAACCACCCTCCCGGAGCCTGGGCGGAGGTACGCATGGGATGAGGCCGAGTCCTTTCCTTTGTGTGCATTGCGGGCGGCGTGCACTAAGCGAGTGAGGGCATCTGATCCATCGCCGGGATCCCTAAAACATGGGTGACCTTCAGACCTGGCGGAAATGGAGCTCTCTTATCAGATCTGACCACAGCTCCAGGGAGGAAGGGGTGGTGATGGTGAACTTGCATCCTAGGTGGGGTAAGGAACTGAGGGGCTTGGGGGCTGGTTTGAACCTTTGTCCTTTATTGGGCAGTGCCTAGTAGAGCACCCTCATTCTCCAGTAATCTGCCCCTTAGCCGAAGGAGATTTTGGCCTGTGTTACATCACCGCCATTGACTGCGCAGTTACCCTGTCTTTTGTGCCGGCGCCTCCAGGCTTCTAACTTGTAGTCAGTGGCCTCGGGTCCGCCCTCAGCGTTGCTGTTCTAATGCCGTGGAGTTACACTGTCAGTAAAGCACATATTCAGGAGTGTTCATCCCTTTCCCTAGTGCCTGGTCCCATATCATCACTGTACTTCACACACTTGGACCCTCTCCAGGGCTGCCCCAGGGGTCATGGGGACTTAGGCTGCTCAGCATGCCATCCTCTATGCCCATTGTCGGGAACCCTGCCTCCCACTTTTGCCCACCTAGGAGTTCTGTGTGAAGAGGGTTGTCCCTGTCCTTTGAAGTCGCTCCTTTGTAAACTTTTCAGGGTAGGCCCAATTCTGATCCAACTTTACTCTGTTTCCTGATGGCTGAAACCCAAAAAGCTATTTTAAGGGACTTGCCTGTGTGGGAGAATTTCTCTGTGTGACAGCAGAGAAGGAGGCCTAGCTGCCTGGCACAGGGCTGGCTGTGAGGCTCCCAGAGGGAAGCTCTCTCCTGAATTCCACCTCCCAGGCAGGGGCCGCTGTGCCTTCAGCACCGAGACTGGCTCTTGGAGGGGACACCACTCTTACCGATGAGGTTGGGGCATGCCAAGGTGGCTGCCCATAGGTTTCTGCTAGTTTCACCTCAGTGTGTCGGCCTACTGATCCTTCTCCTGCGTAGTTAGAGTCTACTGCAGAACAGCGTCTGAGCTTTGGTTTCAAGCCGGGATTCATTATTTACGTTAGTCATCTCACTGGCAACTGAGGAAAACAGCTTCATTTCCTTCTGTGGTTTCTGAGGGTGGTCGCTCCCAGGCCCGGGAAGTGGGTACACTGAGTCAAGAGAAAACATACAGGGGAGCCCCTACCACATGCAGCCGCTGGGCTAGGGTTCTCGTGCCCAGGAGCCCCTGGCCATTGTTGAGACATTTGGCAACTGGCTTCTGTCCCTGGTGGTTAAGTGGTGGCAGTCAAGTGTAAATCCAGATCTCTGCAGTAATAGAAAAGGGGCTGTTCTGCTGTGCAGCAGCAGTTGGTGGAGTGCCCTGGACAATGGGCGGCTACGGGAGAGTGTGTCACCCCCCCAACCTCCACAACCCCCCACTAGGCTGGAGGCATCCCCAGCAGGGAAAACCAGCAGAATGTGGCCTTTCTCATCTCTCTCTGCACTCTGTTTGTCCTGGTCCTTGTGGCTGTTCCTTGGGGTGTTCCCAAGGGCATCTCCCTCCTGTGTGGCCCTGGTGGGTACAGAGCAGAGTGGTGTCCTGGTCTCATAAAGAGTGGAGTGACGAGAAAAGGAATGTCCTGCAGTGGGTGTCCCATGGCTTTGAAGATGCCCCTTCTGATAGCTTCCTAAGAAGCCAGAGCCCAAGGAACTGATCCATGGGTCCCAGACAGAATTCCCAGGGTCATGGATGACACTGTAGCTCACCTACCCTTCTGACCTCCTCTGAGCCCCTCCACTAACACAGTGTGGTTGCAGCTGGTAGTTGAGATAAGCTTCAAAACAGTTCAGATTTCTATTTACTGTCCAGAACCGCTTTTGAGTCCCTGCTGCCAGGGGCTGTCTGTCCTCTCTTTAGAGATGACAACTATCATGGAGTTACGGTTGGGACCAGGGCACAGTTTAAGTCCCTGACACTTGACTCTGATGCTTGCTCAGGTAAATCTAGGCTGTGGGAACTAGAGTAACCTCCAGAGACTTGGGCAGCAGCAAGGGAAGTAGAGGGCAAAAGAATGTAGGTAGGCGTTGGTGACCTCTGCCACGTGGGCGCAGGCTTGGCCTTGGAAACAGTGATGAGCTGTGGCCTGGACTCTCGCTTGATTACCTTTCTTTAACTCCATGGGCCTCAGTTTCTGTCAAAGATGATAAAAAAAAAAATTCATAATGCCTACCTCATGTTTGTGGCTCTCTGTCAGGTTTCATGTCTTCATGTCTTCAACCTTCCTAACGCTGTGACCCTTACTACAGTTCCTCATGATGTGGTGACCCCCAACCATAAAACTATTTTAATTGCTACTTCATAACTATAATTTTGCTACTGTTATGAATCATAATGTAACTATATGATATGCAGGATATCTGACATATGACCAGTGTGAAAGGTCATTTGTCCCCCCTGGGGTAGCGGCCCACAGGTTGAGAACCACCTTTCTGTGTGGTGATCAGATGTTCAATAAGTTGTTGTTATCTCCATCATTATCATCCCTCATGATTTTATTTAGTTTTTGTTACTTCTGGAAGCGTCCTTGACCTCACATCTTTAAATATTTCCTATGAGGTTTTTGTTTTTTGTTTTTTGATGACTTTAGGTTGTTTAGCTTTCAGCCAGCAGCTACCTTCCTCGCAGCCTCTCATTCTCTCTTCAGTATTTGGATATTTGCTCTGCTCCAGGCACTGTGGGCAGCACAGCAGGATGGGGAAGAAGCCTTGCCCAGTGCACTTGATCTTCTGGTGGGAGAAGGGAAACAATATATAAACCAAATAGATAAAAATATATTATAGGTTAGATGGGAATAAATACTGCAGAGAAAACTAGAGCAGAGTGAGGCATGCAGGTAAGTCTGGCTGGGAGGAGGCTTGCTGTGCTTTTGTGTGTGGGGGGGACGGATGGCCCTATGTGGGGGTGACTTTAGAGAGGGAGGCAGGGATGGCCCTATTTGGAGGTGATTTTTTTTAATAGGACTTGAAAGTTGAGGTAGTGAGTGTAGTGGGTATCTGTTTTACCTAGTAAACTAATTTAACAAACTATCAGCCTTAGATAATTTTCACTGATATGGATTCTTGTATATTGATACAAATGTAAATTATTTTTATATTCCTATTTAAGATAATTTGTATATTGATACAAATTTAAAACTATAATTGTCATATTGTACACATGTTCCTACTCCTATGTGAAATATTTTGTATATTGACACAAATATAAAATTATGTTTGTCATACTGTCTGTATGTTCTACCTCTGTTTAGGATATTTTGTATATTGATACATATTAAGGATATTATTGTTGTCATATTGCACAATACATTTCTACCTCTGTTTAAGGTATTTTGTATATTGTCATAATTTTGAGGTCATTGTCCTTATACTGTACATCTGTTACAGATTATTTACCTTGTTAATGGGAAGCCTTAGTCCTTAGGTTATTTAGGTAAATAATAGTCATATCTATAGTTATGTTAGTTAGGTTTTCCAGATTTACAGAAACATATGTCAGATGGATAGAATCTTCAAACACTTCATAGACCTAGAGAATATGGCATTTAAATGTTTTGGTAACTTAGAATTCTATTGATGTGAGACACAATTGCTCCTGGCAGCACCAATCTACTCCTGAGAGAACGTTGGGCTTCTAAGACACTCCATTTGGAAGTTTGTTGTCTTCTTGGCACAAAACGGCCTGCTGGGCAAAGAACTGCCCTTGCATCGACTGCTGACAGTATGAATGCTGTCCTTTCTGGATGAACAAGAGAGAAGAAAAAGTGACTACTGAACCTTGCCAAGACAGGATAAGATGGTCTTTCAAAATTCCTTCTTCTGATAATGGTCTGTCAGATTTTCTAGGCCAGTAGCCAAAATGGGTGCCCCAACAGTGCTGAGAAACTTTAGGTGACTGTCCAGGCCGCCAGCTGTCTCTGTCTATTCTCGCAATTTTTTTGGAAATTGCTTGCTTGCCTTTCCTGTTTTCTCAGGTAATATTATTTTCCTTCTCAGGTCTTTGGTGGGGTTGAAGACTAGATAGTTACAGTTATAATCCTCTCATATCTTAGCTAAGAACATTTTAGATACTAAAATTAGAATCTTTAGGATAGGACAGCTGTTGGAGTAATCTCTGTAACATGCCATTTATCTATGGTGTGGACATTTCTGAACATTTAATATATGTTTCTTGCTTGATGTCATTTTTGTTGCTTGTGTTTCTATTTTGTTTAATTCCCTTCTCCTGGACAATACTTGATAATCGTTCCTATTGTATATAGTTTTATATTAGGTTAGAACTTTCTTATTTAGACAAAAGGGGGAGATGTAATGAATATCTGTTCTACCTACAACCTTTAAGTACCTGCCCCTGGGGCGTGGCCTCGGGGTTACCCTTAAGACCTGAGACACACTATGCTGCTCTTTTCTCTCCCATGTGGGCTTGGATGGTGGGGAGGCAGAACAGCGTGGGACAGTACCTCAGCCTTCCAGGACCCTGCGACCGTTTCCTATTTTAGTGGGTTTCTTTCCTAATAAATTCCTTTTACCCGTTAAGCAGACTCCCGTGGATTTCTCGCATTGGTGAGGCATGTGGGTATTTGAGAGACAGTAGTTGACGGGGAGGGACCAGCAAATGCTAAAACCCTGAGGTAGAACTATAGCTGTCCTTTCCAAGGACCAGCTAGGAGGCTGGGGTGTTCAGAGTGGTGTGTATGAGAGAACAGGATGGAGCCTCAGTCCCTCCCACCCTGAGGGTAGCCGGCTCTGCTCTGCCGTGGGGGCTTTCTGATGACTTGCAGAAGACTCAGTCTGGCCATACACTGTTTGGGGGTTTGATCCTGACCCCCCTAGGAAGACCCTCTGTGCAGACACAGTCTCCATCAGCAGTGACATGGATAGGGGGGAGCCCCAGGACCCTAAAAGCATTGCCTTCTCCAGGGAGAAGATCTGCTGAAAGTTGATGTTAGACCTACTGTGTGTGAGGTGCTGCAGTGAAAGCTGGGAGCAGGAGGGTTTGTTGAGCTACAAGGGACCACAGCCGCCTGCCATCCTTCCCATCCCTCTCATCCCTGCAGAGGCTCAGGTCATGATGGGCCCTGGATCCGTGTGGTGAACCTGTGGATGGAGGCTTCGCCCTATGGAAATCTTTTCCTCTCCTCACGATCCTATTTTACCACAGCTGTGGAAGCTGCTTGTTTGGATGTCAAAACATGCATCCCTCTCAGTGTCCCTGTCAGTGAAGATCAGCGCACAAAACATCTGTTCTCCTGGGAGCGGATAGAATTATAACCAGGTGTCTCTGTTAATTGACTCCATTATGGACTAACCTGAGAACCCAAATACCACGTGTGATGGCCAGGGAAACCGTCGTCCAGGGGGCTGAATAATAAACATACCGGTGCTGCTGACAGCCCGTCTGGTGTGCCCCCACTTCCCTAAGCACCTGACTCATCCGTGAGGAAAGAGCAGCATGGCCCTTGCTGTGCCGCCAAGGGACCAGAGGCAAGGACAGATTGATTTACCAGTGGTCACCAGCCAGTAGAGTGGGACTGAAGCTTGGCAGGGACACCAGAATCCTCTGGGCAGCTCTTGCTCCCTAGCTTTCCGGAGACTCTTACCAGTGAGCCATGCCGTGTGGCGGCCCAAGTAGGCTGTGTGTGGATCTCTACTTGAAAGGGGCGTGCCGAGCGAGCGTCAGGGGAGGGGGACAGAGCCGCAGGAGGCCAGCCCCTCTTCCCTGGACAGGAAAAACCGTTCGTTCTAGGCACTCCACACTGCAGGGGTGGCTTTGTTGTGTAAGCTCCTCTTCCTGGGCCATTTACAAGTCAGGGTGGGGACCCTGCTGCTGGAGGCCCATTTAGGGTGTCTAGCAAGATACTTTTGACACCAAGGCCTAAGGAGGAAGGCCAGCAGGAGGTTGGGGCGCTTTCCTTGGGAGAGGGCAGCTGACATCCTACCCTGCTCAGTTTATCTTTGGAACTCAACAGGTCTTAACTAGTCCTTGGGACCCAAAATAAACAGCAGCTGTTGCTGGCTCCTCCATTGCCACGGCCAGTCTGTCAACAGCCTTGGGCTCTTGCCTTGCCTCCTTTGGGTTCGGGAGCATCGGGTTTGGAACAGTTAGCCTTGCACTACAAAGCCTATTTAGCGGGTGCGCAGTGGCCAGACCGCCACTCACTGGCACCACCGCTTTCTGTCCTAGCATGAGGCGGGCACACTCAGGGTCCAGGGTCAAGTATCAACTCAGCTCTTGTCTTCACCACTTACTTACCTGGTGACCTTGAGCAGATAGTGTAACTCCGACTTCAGCTTCCTTTGTAAAAGTAGCTAATGAAATCTCTGTCGAAGGATGTCATGGCATAGTGCAAGTTTTACACACATGGACGTGTGTGCATGCGTGTGTGCATACACATGCGCGCATGTACACACACACACACACACACACACACACACACACCAGCTTTTGTTTTTGTTCTAGAAGAGAATCCTGTGTGGTTCCATTTTTAACACCCGAGGTTGCTGCTCTGTGATAGACAGGGGAAGAGAATAACACTATGTTCCAGAGAGAACCGGAGAACAGGAATTTATGACTTTGGACCCTCGATCATTTCTGCTGTGTGGTCTTGGGGAAGTCCCTTAGTCACTCTATGCTTCCCTTCCCTCTTTAAAGGGGGTAGAACAGAGCCTCTGGCATGGCATTGTTGGGAAGATGAGACGAGGAAGAGAGTGCTAGGGCGTGGTCCTGCCATCTCTGAGGAGACCGCAGGTGGAAGTTGCCCACCCCCCACCCTCCACCCCCAGCCTGATGGGGATATATTTAGAACACTTGAGAGGGTCACATGGTGCCTGTGGCGTGTTCTAGTAGGAGGGTGACTGCAGGTGAGGGTCATTGTGAGCACTGACTCACAGCCAGCCCCTTTTCCTCACTGGCTGGCTGTGAGTCAATGCTTTCCCCTGTCCACTGTGTTTCATCAGGTAAATGATGACTGGGCCTTCCCTGTAGGGTTGCTCTGAGAATCACTGAGAGCATGAAAACATGCAGGAGGCTCTTTGTGATGACCACTTAGCCAGCTGTAATGTAACACGAATCTTAAAGGGTCTTATTAGTAAAAACAAACCCGGAGCCAGGTATTGGGGTGAAAGCTGGAAGATCAGAGAGACAGAACAAGCCACATCCAACCTCACCCTGCCAATTCCTCAGCTGATCTTGTTTCTACTAATCCTCAGACTGGAAGCCTCTGAGTCCTCACTCGAATGGATCTCAGCTGAACTGCTGCTAAAAGCCTAAAATGCTTAAAAAGACTCTAGTTCCTGGTCCTCACACCTTATATACCTTTCTGCTTCCTGCCATCACTTCCTGGGATTAAAGGTGTGTGTCACCATGCCTGGCTGTTTCCAGTGTGGCTTTGAACTCACAGAGATGTAGACAGATCTCTGCCTCCAGAATGCTAGGATTAAAGGCGTGTGCTACCACTGCATAAACCTGTTTAATATAGCTGTTGTTCTGTTCTCTGACCCCCAGATAAGTTTATTGGGGTGCACAATATATTGGGGAACATAATATCACCACACTGTAAGGTTCAAAGAGGGCTCTCCTTGTCAGGTAGAGTTAACACGGACCAGGAAAGCTTGTTCCGTCCACACAGACAAACCTGGGAATGGCCACAGGAAGGTGTTAGTATTGTCATCTCCGTGGGGTGTACTTGCAGGTAATAAATAGGGGAGGGGAGTTAGCATGCATTTGAGTCCATGGCTTAGTGTCTGAACCCAACTCAGGCAGCCAGTGTTTCCTATAGTAAGTGGTGGAGCTGGGACTGGAGACCTCTGAGCCGCGGGCCCCAGGGCCAGACTGTCTTTTGTGCGGTGTCTGGCCCTCTAGCTTGTCACAGAGGAAGAGAACAGGGTTTATGCAGGTCTTTTGCTTAGTGAGAGGCAGTTCCTGGGGTGAGTCAGAATGCATGAAATGGAAAAGATACAGCATTTCCAGGGGCTCATCAGGGTGGATGTAGCCAGTGCACGCAGGAGCTGTCGAAGTGAGGCTTCGATATGAGGGACTCTGATTATCTACAGACGCACTCCAGGAGAGAAATCAACAACAACAACAAGGCCCTGGGAGATGGTAGAAATCCAGTCTGTGCACCATAGTCAGGCTGCAAGGAACAGTGTAAGGAAGGCAGTGAAGGTCCAGGCTGCTGGCCTCGTGCCCATGAGGAGACATACTTGAGGGAGACACTGTGTTTGTTGTGAAATTCCTGTCTACAAAACAGGGAATAAGTTAGATGTCATGAGCATTAAAGCTTCCTGGGACTGTGTTTGACCTGATAGGGAAAACAGGTGTTCTTAAGACGGCCAAAGCATTTTCAAGAAAATAAAAGAGGGGTGTGTGTGTGTGTGTGTGTGTGTGTGTGTGTGTGTGTGTGTGTGTGTCTATACATCCATGTGCATGCTTAGTTTGAGTGTGAAGTGGTACTACGTGTGTGCTGGGTGATGTGTGTACATATTGGTGTGTATCTGTGTTTGTGTCCTTGTGTGTAGGTGTGTGATGAAAGCTCTTGGGTCACACTGTCCATGGGCCTGTTCCTATGGTCATTTTTTCTCCCTCAGCGCTGCCTGTAGTAGGGCTAAGGGTCCAACAGTGCTCAGAGGGTTTGCCAGCCCCTTCTCTGCAGCTCCTCCTTGTGCAAGGCAGGGTTACCCTGACCTCGTTTACCTGCCCTGTGCTAGGTTAGAAAGCTAAGGGTAAGGAAGCTAATGTCAGTTATTCAAGGTAACACTATCAGTAGGTAGACAAGCAGGACCAGACCAGCCTTCACTCCTGTTTTGTCCCTTGCCAAGAAGAGGGTTCCTCTTTCTGCCCAAGGCGCCAGACCTGGAAGCATGCTTTCTAGCTCAATCAGGAAAACGGTGTGACCCCAGAGCTGTGAGAAAGCCAGGGAAGACCTGGCAAGTAGCAAGAAAAGCCTGAGAAGGCCCAAGGAGAGAGGACCCTGTGAAACCCTGGTTAGTCAGGAACTTGGTGCGGATGGTAGGTCCTGAGAGTAAATATCACCTCCTCCCTGCGTGTGCCCTTGTTGCCCACTGTGTGGTCTAGCCTCGGAGAAGGGGGTAGACAGAGGCTCAGACCATATCAGTGGGGGTTCTTGGAGGGAATGGATGACGATGTTTGGTTAGTGTGAATTCTGGGCAGGTGGTAGTGGGGTCTCTGAGGTGGCCTCGCTTTTCTACCTGTGAAAGCTCTGGATGGAGTAGCCGAAAATCCCACAAAAGTTGCAAGCCCAGGGGAGACTCAGCCGGGGCATTCTGGCCATTGATCCAGGGCTCAGGTGTCCTGGAGAGGGCCTTTGACCAGCCTGCCTGATGACTCTGAACAACTCCTTGGGAGGAGCAGACAGTCCATGCTTGCGTCCCCAAGACTTTTCAAAGGTCACTTCTGCTCTCCTTCACCCCACTATGCATTCAGCATTAGCCAAGGCTAGCTCTGGGAAGCAGGGGGCTCACCCATGACAGACTGAGCAGTACCCATTTTCAAAAGGTCAACCTGTGACAAGAGACCAGTCTGGGTACTGTTAGTGTGTGTGTCAGGACATGTTGAGCCTTGTGCTGAGTGAGCTTAGATTGGGATGTGGTGGCATAGTGCCATGGTCATGAGTAGCAGGGCTTCTAAAGCGAGAGACCCAAACCAGCCATGTGATATGGGGCAAATTGTTTATAAACCCCGAATCTCAGTTTCTTCCTCCGTAAAATGGGGCTAGAAACACAGGCCCAGCCAGGCGGAGGTGTTGCAAACCTTTAATCCCAGCACTCAGAAGGCGGAGGCAGGCGGATCTCTGTGTTTAAGCCCAGCCTGGTCTACGGAGTGAGTTCCAGGACAGCCGGGCAACACAGTGAAACCCTGTCTCAAAAGTAAAATAAAATTAAATTTAAAAAAAAGGTAAAATAAAATAAAAAATAAATAAGTAAATAAAATAGAAATAAAAAAGCAAGTTGAACGAGCCATGGGGAGCAAGGCTGTAAGCAGCATTCCTCCATGGCCTCTGCATCAGTTTCTGCCTTTAGGGTCCCGCCTTAAGTACAAAAGCCTTCCCTTCGTGTTGGACTATAAGCTGTAAGAGGAAATAAGTCCTTTCCTCCCCAAGTTGTTTTTGGTCATGGTGTTTATCACAGCAATAGAAACCCAACTAATGTACCTTGTCCCTAAAACATGAGGGAAGGAGGGAGGCAGGCAGGTGGGCAGGGAGAGACAGGGAATGGAGGAGAGAAGGAATCGACAGTAAAACACAGTAGACAGCAGGTGCTGGTGTAGCCACTGTCAGCCATGGCAAAGGCTAGCCCACGTCAAACGATATTAGCCACCCCGCCCTACCCCAGCTTTGAGACCAGCTTTCTTGAGATATAATTCCTATAATGCACAACTGGCCCATGAAATCTGTACAGTTGAATGATTTATAATAGTCACAGTGTTACATAACTGCACTGTGATAATCAGTTGCAGAATATGTCATGATATACACACACACCCCCATTGGTCCCCAGCCCCTGGCAACTGTTAACACACTTTCTGTCTTTGGACAGCCATCTGTCATGTGGTCTTTTATGACTGGCTTTCATTAGGAAATACTTTCACCCATGTCACCTCTTTGGATGGCTTGCTGGGGTGTTTGATTCATTCCTTGGGACACAGATCTTAGCGATGACTCTAGCAGGGCCCAGCCCTTGGTTGTGAGTGCAGGCTACACCAGAGCTAGCTCTCCCTACCCTGTGAAACTTTGCCCCTTCCTCAGCCAGCACTCCGAAGCTTGGGTCGTTCCGAAGCTCAGGTCCTGCTTTGCAGTTTATTCCCAGTACTTCCTCTGGCCCAGTCGGAGCTGGGGGTGGGGTAGGGTGGAAACTGCACAAAGCCTTCACTGATCTGTCTCCCCAGGGACCTTCTTTCCGGTGGGGGTGGGGAAAGAGAGAGAAAAGCATCTTTATTTGTTTTTAATATTGCCCAGCTCACCAGACCCTCCTTTTCCTACGTTCTGGTCAGAGTCCCCATGTTTCAGCTGGATTCTCTTCCCTTGAGACACAGGGTTATGGGACCTGGGACTTCTCTCGGGGAAGTCCACAAGTGCTTTGGATTTCTCTAGTGTGAAGCTGGGCTGTTTGTTTTTCCTCTAGCTGGAGCTGGGCCAGAGCAAAGCTGGCACATCCTTTAGGAGGCATTCAGCTGCAAGTAACAGAGCCCTGGCAGAGCCTCTTTAAGCATATGGAAACACGTTATCGAAGTTCGTAAGTGGTCCTGGATCTCTGTGGGAAGCTGGGAAGAAGTGTTGCCTTGAGGCTTCCCTGCTCGGACCCTGGGCCAGCTTAGTCCTGACTTGGGAGTAGAACCTAACATTGAAGTTCTGATCACGGTTGCCAGGAGACTCTGCCCCGACCTCTACACTCTCTGCTCACATTTCATACTCCTCTCCCCTGACTCATTGTAGATGATGGAGCAGCCTAGCTTCTTCAGGATACACCTGCAGACC
>CABHPP010130999.1:21022-39703 GCA_902168425.1 Peromyscus attwateri
CCCCCCCCCCCCCTTTCCTCCTATGCTAAGCCATTTCCACTGTCTGGAGTGTGTGCTTTACCTGCCCTGTCCCTTTAAGACATCATTTGAATGTCTCTTCGAGAGGTACACACACCATATGTGTGAGGTCTTTGTACCAGGCACCATATGAAGAGAGGACAGGCAGGGTCCTGCACTTGAGCCCCAGCCTAATAGACACAAAGTTCTTCTAGGACAAGGGCTTTGCTAACCCTTGAGCAGAACACTTGTCAATATTTGCTGAGCCTGCCTGACTCGTGGCCCTGCCTGATGTGTTTGTGGGTCACATGCTGGGTTTTCCAACTTCAGGTGCAGCTAAATAAATTAATCTTGTTTTACAGGTTTTTTTTTTTTTTTTTCGTATTATGACCATTGCAGAACCCTCATCCTTTGTATTTTTCCTTTTAACTCAACCCTCCCTCCTCCCTCCTCCCTCTTGAGTGTCTGCACTGATTTGTTTAATCTAAACCTGTGTATCCCTAGAAAACGGGCTGTGTGGTTTCCATAGGTAGTATATTGTAAAGTTTAATCTAAATTACACACACACACACACACACACACACACATATACCACAGGTGGTGCATTTTCCTTGCCTTTGATTGCTTCGTAGCATTCTGTACCCATATGCACCACATTTTACATACTCTCCCCTGATGGACACTTGGGTTTCCTCCAAGGCTCTCTAATGCAAATATTATGGTGGCGAGCGTCCACACACACTGCAGCCTGTGCAAACTCCACAGATTTCCCTAGAATGTAGACCTAGGGGTAGGATTGCTACCAAATGACGCGGCTGAGTACTGCTGTGGTGCCTTACAGATGGCTGCTCCAGTTTGTCTGTAAGGCTCCCCACCTCCCTGTGTGCTTACCCGACTTGGTGACTACCCAAAGACCCTCCAGACTGTTGGCGGTCCTCCCCACACAGCAGCCCACCCTCTGCTGGATAGACAGTAAAGCCTCACCTCTTCCTCCCCTTCCTTCCCAGCCCCTTCTCCCTTGCCTGCAATGAAAGTCCTTTTTATAATTTTCCACCCAGGTCTCACTAATGGGACCAGAAACCTAAAACCTTCCATTATCTGAAGAACACAGCCAGCTTTTCGAAACTAAACCTCCTTTGTGTTCTCCCTTAATCTGAACTAAACCCTTCTTATCTCTGCCATGCCTGGGAGCCTCTCCGGCCATTTTTGTAGACTGTCCCAGGAAAGGGCCCGAGAGGTGCTACTTCACCTGGCTTTGCAGTGGGCAGGGTCGGGTAGGCTCCACCCGCCCCATAGCACCTCCCCTCCGAAGCCAGGTTTGGCATTTAGCTCTGTTTAAAGTGTGACCTTGCCTGCAGGTGGAAATCACCTGGACTGATTTGCTGGGGTTAATTAGAGGGAAAAGAATGCCTACTAGTACACCCAACTTCCGGCCTGGACCAGATTCTCAGTCGTAACTGTCCTGTGACATCTGATATTGCCGAAATTGACTGTTATTGGTCTTTTTTTGGTCATTGCTTTTATTTTTATTATTTTAAAATTGTTTTTATGTTTATTTTTAAAAGATTTATTCTTATTTTATGTGTGTGCGTTTTTTGCCTGTATATATGTTAGTGTACTACGTGCATACCTGGTGGCCGGGGGGCCAGAAGAAGGTATCGGATGGATCCTCTGGAACTGGAATTAGAGATGGCTGTGAGCTGCCCTGTGGATGCTGGAACTGAACCTGGGTCCTCTCCTGCAAAATGCAAGGAGTCTTACTCCCTGAGGCATCTCTTCAACCCTTTGATTGATTTAAATTGTGTGTGTGTGTGTGTGTGTGTGTGTCTGTCTGTCTGTCTGTCTGTGTGAATGTATGCCACGTGTTTTGAAGCAAGGAGGGAGAGGACATCAGATCTAGGGCTGGAGTTACAGGTGGTTGCAAGCCAAGGACATGGGTGCTGGGAACCTTGCTCAGGTCCTCTGGACGAGCAGCAAGTGTTCTTAACCACTGAACCACCTCTCTGGCTCCTGTCCTCGATTTTATTTTGCTGTTTCAGCAAGGCTTAAACATGGTGTTAGAGCTGGTGTTCGGCGCCTGTTATGTGTTTGTCTGAGTTCTCCGGTTGCGCCGAGCTGTGGACAGGCAGCAGGAGATCCTCCCCTTGCTCACCTCCATCTCTGCCCCACCCCACCCTGCTCCACGGAGCTTTTCACTTAGCAGACGCTCAGTAAATACTTGCTGGGTGGCTGACACAGATTATATGTTATCCATCATCTTCAAAGGCTAGAACCAGACCGTTAAAAAAAAATAAACAAAATCTTCTTTTAAGAAGAGGCATTACCTCCTGCCCTTCCCTTACAAATGTTCGTTTTAGTCTCATTTATTGCTTTTTTGGGTAGGGAGTCTTAGGAGAGTGACTCAGAAAGCCCCTTGAATTTAAGAGAGATGTCATAAATCACACCCATTAAAGAGGGATCAGATGCCTGCGTGTGTCCTATAAGTGACTTAGGATCACACACTGGAGATGGCTCATCTGTTTGTCCCCCACCCATCTGCAGGGCTGGCCTTCTCTGGCAGTGTGTGGTATCTTACTGATCGCCTTTCAATAAACAGTCCCTGGAAAACCTACCATGAAAAAAGTGCTGTCTATGTATTGTATCAGGAAAACTAAATATTATGGGAAAGGCCAAATATTTCCACCGTGTTAAGAAAATAAGAGTCGGGCTGCATGGAACTTCCTTCTCAGTGGGCAAGAGACCCAGTGGAGACTTCAAAGAGGGAAAAGCTGTCAGGACAGCCTGGGCAGTGGTTCCATTAAAGAAGAATGTGTGTGTGTGTGTGTGTGTGTGTGTGTGTGTGTGTGCGCGCATCCTACATGTGACTGCAGAAGCTGTGATACTGTCTGTCACCTGGGAGATTATACACCTCAACTTGCTCATGCAGTGGTCTCTTGTGACTCAGCGTGGGGGTAAGTTTAGGAGGAGGGGACAGGAAATCCAGAACAGAAGTGATCTTCTGCCAACTCCCAAAAGGCAGATTTCCCACACAGAAGAGACTCCTTATCTGCCTCTGAGAGGAAGGTGGACCCTTGATGATGGAGCTGATGGCTGCAGCAGAGTCCTTGGTATCCAGGCAGCATGTGAGCTGGAGGGGCCCTGACTTTGATGATAGTGGCCCCTTCCACCTACCTCTCATCACCACGTTAAGCAGGTAGGGGGTGGCCTGCCTTTCATGGGAGAGAGACCTGGTAATCATTTTACTTTTACTAAAAAGTCAGGTTAGGTTATCTGAGGGCCATCCCCAGGGAGGGGATGCTTCAGAGTCCTGAGCTGCTGGCCTGCCTGTTTTAATGGGCTGGGAAGCTGTTGGAGGAGTGGCCGGGGAAATGGCTCAGAAGACCTGAAATGTGAGAACGTTGTCCGTGAGTCATAGGGAAGAGCTCCCAGGTAAAGAGAATGGGCTCTTGTTCTGCAGGGTGGTTGAGGACCTGGCACTTGCTTGCTGGTTTTCTCCTTAGCAGGACATTCCCTCCTGCCAACCCTGGCTAGGTGTGCATCAGCTCTGTTACCCAAAATGCAGAAGTGGAGGACATTGCATTTCGTTACAAAGACTTCCCTCATCTTGTTCCCAGAGGATGTGCCAGTGCCCCGTGATGCCAGCCCTGTAGGGATAACAGCCATGGTCCTCAGCTCTGAGCAAGCCTAGGAGCTGTGCGGAGCTCCAAACAGTACATCCTCACGGAACCAGCCCCCTGTCAGCCAAGACAAGACCGTTACTGCCCGTGGGGCTATTCCGCATAGTCAGGTAGATGAGAAGTGGCAGAGCAGGAATTCAGACCTAGGTCCTGTGACATTTTAGCCATCCTGCCCCGCCATCGGCACCACCCCTTCCTCCTCCTTTTTATGAAAATATTTGTTTTTATTTTATGTGTATAGGTGTTTGACTGGCATGTATGTCTGTTCACAACATGCATGCAGTGCCCAAATGGGCCAGAAGGAGGCATCACATCCCCTGGAACTGGAGTTATAGATGGCTGTGAGCTGCCATTTAGGTACTAGGAATCAAGCCTGGGTCCTCTGAAGAACAGCCAGTGCTCCTAACTGCCGAGCCGCCTCTCCAGCCCCATGCTCTGCCTTCTTATACCTCAGTCTTGGTTGCAAAGAGAAAACCACCTCCCAGGGGCAGCTAATGTACTGGGCCCGGTAGAGCTGGGCACCACCAATGCTAAGAGAATTCTAGGGAGGGGCTGGCACAGTGGGGGTGCACTGAGCAGTCTGTGTACCAGCTGTCCAGCTGTAAGCTTGGTGCAGAACCCCCTTTAATTCTCACAGTACTCCCGTGAGATTTGTTTTATAAATACAGGATCAAGCCTCAGAGGTTCTGTAGTTTTCTCAGCCCTGTACAGCTCAGGGGTGGTGCAGCCGGGCTTCCCAGTGCCAAAACACATTCTCCTGGTGTGAGGCCATGACAGATTGTTTTACCAGAGTGGTCAGGGAGGGAAGGCCCTGAGGGGTGGTGAGAAGGGGGATTGAAAGGAGCTAGCCTTCCAGGCTGGGGAAAGAAGCGAGGGCCTAGGGAACGGCAGGAACTCTGTCAGAATGGGACCAGTCTTCAAGGCTATCCCAATCACACAGCCCTGGTGCCACAACTGATGACTTTGACTTGGATGACGTTTTCTCGGCTCTGAGGAGGTGACATCATCCTCCTGTTCGGCCTCTGTCCTGACTCCTTAGCTAACTGATTAGATGTGGTCATGGTGATGGGTATGACCCTGTCAGGATGACACATTAGCCGTGGGATATCCTGGTGTGGAAGGCTAGATTTATCCCTTGACCATTTCTCTGTTCTCCGCCTCTTTCTGCTCATGCTGAAAATGCCCTTTCACAGGCCCACAAACCCTCTAAGCAGTGCCCCATCCCCTTGCTGACTTTGTAAAAGCTTGCCGTTAGCAGTATGGCATCTGACCTCCTGTCAGTCATCCAGCAAGCATTTGTGAAGCATCTGTTGTGTGGCAGACGCAGTTTTGGATGCTCTAGACGCACGGGTGAACCAAAGCAGTCACTCTCCAGAGAAGAGGGAGCCCACAGACTGACTAGTTGGACCAGCTTGAGCCAGAGCATTTCAGAAGGGGACCTGGGTCATAAACAGAGCAGGAACTGGCCAGAAAGAAGGAAGTGATCTCTAAACAGGGCCAGAGGCAGCTCTGCACACTTGCAATACTGTGCAATACTGGGAGTCGGCAGGTGCTCCGGATGAGGGAATGTCTGGGCAAAGGCCAGTGGTGGGAGAGGGAATGGGGAGGGTGACTCAGTTTCTTCCCATTACTGTTGCCATAATTTTGTATGTAGTTAAGGTAAAGTATAAAATGTTCTCTGCTCCTGAATATAGGCAGGGCTTGCTTTGAGTAGTTCGGTATAGAAGGAGGTCTGAGCTTCTGTTAGTTCCTGAAGAGTGCTCAGGTGACCTGAAGGAATTGGGCTAGGGAGCTGGCTCTGCTCATATCCTTAACTATCTTGCTGTCAGGGCCCATCCTGGTCCATCATGGCCTCTCATGGATCTGAAGCTGTCTGGTTGCAGACAGGAACAGGAGAGCATGCTTGAGTTCTGGGTTGGGGTTCTGGGCTCAGATGAGGGTATAAAACAACTGGAACCTTCTTTTAGGATGCTGAGAGGCAGCCTGGCATGGTGGAAAGGACAGGTTTGGAGTCCGCAGACTGGGCTGTGTTCCCAACCCTGGATCCATATCTGTGACCTTAGGCAAGCTGTGGAGCTGCTCTGAACAAAAATAGCCTCTCCTTGCAAAGACAGTGATTCAGGGGTGTGTCTTTGGGCTTGTAATGCCCTGCAGGGAGCCCAGCCTATGGCTGCCTTGAGCAAATGTGGGCATGAACTGAATTTTGTAAAACTCTAAGTGTGTAAAGCAAGACCATGTGGGATGTTACGCTTACAAAAGCACCCCTTATCTCTTGAAACACTTGCTAATGGTGTTTTAAAAGATTTATTTATTATGTATACAGTGTTCTGTCTGCAAGTATGCCGCTGCATGCCGGAAGAGGGTATCAGATCTCATTACAGATGGTTGTGAGCCACCATGTGGTTGCTGGGAATTGAACTCAGGACCTCTGGAAGAGCATCCAGTGCTCTTAACCTCTGAGCCATCTCTCCAGCCTGCTAATGATTCTTTTATATAGGGGTTTTCTTAATGGTTTGAAAAGATTGTTTGTTATGTACAACTGTGTTTTACCCAAGAACATCCTTGTTCTCAACTTTATTGAGAACTGAGCTAAGTGTGTCCCTGTGAACTAAAGGATAGTCTCTAGGTATGTGCCCTGGGCCTGTGGTCTCTGTCTCTGACTCAAAATATTTGACAGTGACTGAGTTGGGCTTCCCATGTTATCCTGTTCACATTTATAAGTGACATAGGGAGTCTCCAAAGAGCCTAGTTCTTGTGTTTGATTGGCCAATGCTGCCTCTTTGTAGTTGGTCCCTGGAGCCCTCTGTTGAGATTCCACTCATGCGGAATGCAGTGTGTGCAGCAGTGTGTCCTGCCTAGAGGCAAGGATGGTGTGGACAGTTGTCCTCCATATTACCAGCCTGTTCCCAGACTTGCCCAGTATTTGCTTAACACATGGCCACAGTCTCAGACCTTGTGGGGATGGGGCTGTTGTGACCCTTAACCCCTGACTCCAAGTTTCCTTCTCTTACTCATTTGTCCCAGCCTCAGAGCTGAGGCTCTGGCCTATTATAACCTTCCTGTAAGAGGACTTTCCCCAGATACAGAAAATCTCAAAGAGCAGAGGACATTAGGAGCTGGGGACGCCCCGTCAGTCACTTCCCAGTTCTGCTCTCTCCCTTATCTTCCTGTTTCCCCAAAGCCACAGACAGAACAGACTCATTCCTGATGTCCCTTCTGACTGGCCGCTTCTACATCTTCTGGAGGTTTCTCTGGAAACAAGGCAGCTGGTTGTAGAGAGTCAATAGAAAAGAGGTCACCAGGGAGTGCCATGTAGGGCACATGCCACAGGGCATCAAGCTTCCAGAATAGCTCTGCACGCCCATGTGCTTCCTTCTAGAGGCAGGGAGTGGCCACCAGCTGGTGGGGCCCAGCCTGAGGGAGTACTCTGGGGTGAGGCTTGGGGTGTGGGCTCCCAGGTGACTGACTGGCTTGGCTTGGCTGTCCCCACGGAGGCGTGGCCCTGCCCACCGCCTGTCCTTCCTTTCCCTCAGCTCAGCACCTCTGTCACTGCCCCTCCCCCTCACTCCTTGGGATACCACCAAGTCCCCATAAGGACTCACAGTGTAAGGTTTTGCCACAAGGTGGAAAAGTTTCATTAGGACTGCAGTCCAAGCAGGCTGTTTCAGTCATGTGGCCTTGGGCAAGCTTTGAACCCTTTGGGAACTTAGCGTCTTCTGTTGAATAGGGTAGGCATCCACAGGGGTCTGTGTCTGGATACAGGAGCTTAATGGCCCAGGGCAGCCCCCTACAGAGAGCCAGTGACAAGGAGCTTCTAGGGAGGTTCCTATCCCTTCCTCAAGTGTCATGGAATGCTCCATGACTGGCTGCCTTCAACTGTGTAAGAATAGCGCGTGAGGGCAGACCTTGCAAAGGTCAGTTTATGATTGAAGGTCTGTCCAGATTCCCCCGCTTGTGTGAGAGCCAGCTAGTGGTGATTGGGATGGTGGAGATCAACCCTCCCTGAGCACTGCCACAGGTACAGTGGAGAATTCCCAGGAAATAACGGGAAGGAGCCACCATAGTGTGCTTCTTATGGGCTAGGCATAAAAGAAATGCTTTGAGGGCCTTTCCTCATTTAATCTCCAGTTAAGAACCATCGAGCCACCGGGCGGTGATGGCACAAGCCTTTAATCCCAGCACTCGGGAGGCAGAGGCAGGTGGATCTCTGTGAGTTTGAGGCCAGCCTGGTCTACAGAGTGAGATCCAGGAAAGGCGCAAAGCTACACAGAGAAACCCTGTCTCAAAACAAACAAACAAACAAACAAACAAACGAACCATCGAGCAGATGAAGGTGCTTGCTAAGTACCTTGAGTTTGAGCCACAGAACCTACCTAAAGGTGGAAGGAGAGACCCGACTCCACAGCTGTCCTCTGGCCTCCACATGGACACTGTGGCACACATGCTTATGCACAGACCACACATCATAACCTCATGCAATATAATAAAGAATGTTTAAAAAAAATATACTCGTAGCCAGGTAGTAGTGGTGTAGTCTTTAATCCCAGCGCTCAGGAGGCAGAGGCAGGTAGAGCTCTGTGAGGTCCAGGATAGCCTGGTCTACAGAGCGATTTCCATGACAGTCAAGGCTAAGCAGGGAAACATGAAAAACATATATATATTTGTAATCCTTACTCAAACCATCCAAGTCATGTCCTCTTGCTACCCTGGTTTTATAGGTATGGAAGGCTCAGAGGAATTGGATACTTCATCCAAGACCCTATACCAAGTAAGAAACAAAGCTGGATTTAGCATGTGTTATTTGCACTGCCCATTGGGCATCCCTGTCTTTCTCCCCAGCCCTGACTCCTGTGATAATGCTGGAGAGAGATTGCGTTCAGCAGTTTGTGTTTTGGCGGAGTGCTCCGTCCCCAGTGCCTCTACAGCAAGGGCTGGGACCTCAAGTGCAGCCTGGGACGTATAGCTCATGCCTTTGCCTGCAAGAGCCTGGGAGGGAGGGAGAGGGGCGGGCTCTGGCCAAGAGAAGCAGGCTGAGGTCAGAGGGAGGGGACCACCCTTCCCCAGGGAAGGCTTGCATGACGTGACTTTGCGGAGCTTTGGTGAAAGAGAGCTGGCCACATGCCCTCTTACCTCCAGCCTCTGATGAGGAACTAGGATCAGGGGGTAGGCCTAGCCAGATGCAATGCCTGGCAGACTGCCCTGGCCCCGGCACAGGGCTCTTCTCCAGCTAACTTGGCAGCCCTCTTCCCCTGGGGGACCTGGGAGCAAATGACGCCCTAGAGTTGGCTGGGACAGAGAAGCAGGTCCCCCGTGGGCACAGGTTAGGAAGGGGCAGAGGGAAGAGGGTTGGGGGCCACAAAGATGTGACCTGGTAGTATTTTGTTCCTGTCACTCTGTATTTTATGGCGTGTGTGTGTGTGTGTGTGTGTGTGTGTGTGTGTGTGTGTGTGTGAGAGAGAGAGAGAGAGAGAGAGAGAGAGAGAGAGAGAGAGAGAGAGAGAGAGAGACTGACTTAGATTTTCCTAAGAGCCTATGCCTGGGAGTGAACTAAACATAAGACAGAACTGTTGGGTCTAGCATTTTGCTCCCTTCCTTTTTCAAAGCTGCTGTGCCCTCTGCATCGAATGCCCCAAGGCCCTGGTCAATGACTGTCCCAGAGAAAGTGGTTGAGTTCCCTGTGCACTGCCAAGATGAAGGTCCTCAATCCCTTTTCAACTCAGGCTTCTTTGAGTCACTCCACAGCATCCCAGGTGGCCTTTGGTGTGGAGCTTCTCCGTCTTCAAACAGCCCTTTCTGGCTTCCAAATCTCCTTTCATTTTTGGGGACCCTCTCTAACATTTTGCTTTCTCAATTTTTCCCCACCAGGCTCAGCTTCACCAGCATGCCTGCCCCAGCTTGGAATTCCCTCAACTCCCTGTTTCCTACCACATCTATTTCTGTGTCCATCTTCATGACTCTGGACACCTGACCTTTGCTCCTTTCCACTCCCAAACTTTGGCATGTTCTCTACCTAAGAAGCCGTCTGTCTGGCTCGTGGCCCTCTGCCCTCTGGCCACCATCATTCCCCCATCCTCACAGCTGAGACTTAGCATTCTCCTCCTTGAGCTCTGGCCTCTGCCATCCAGCTCAGCCTGTTTCATGCTGCCCTAGCTTTAGTCTCGTCTCTTAGGTTGCTTCTTTGCCTGGGTGTCTCCTTCCTACAGTAATCTCCTCCTCCCCAACAGTACCACGGCTTCTGGAAAGCCTCTTATGATGTAAGTATAGTTTGTTCCCACAGAAACTCATTTTAAAAGCTGGTGCCACTGTGGTGGCATTGAGACCTGGGGCCCCTTGAAGGTGATGAAGTCATTAAGAGGTATTAACACCTGTCTCATGGGAGTGGGGTAGTTGCCAGGCAGCTGTTCTAAAGCAAGGTTGTCCTCATCTTCTGCGCACGACACTTGCCCGCTGCAGAAGTGCTCACCAGAAGCTGGCTTGTGCCTTCAGGCTGCCCAGCCCCCAGAATCTGGAACCGGAGTAAACTTCATTTATTTGCTGATTTATTTTAATTTTTTGAGACAGGGTCTCGTGTAGTCCAGGCTGAACTGATTTTCTTGCCTGGACCTCTCACATGCTGGGATTCCAGGCTTGGGCCACCAGGCCTGGCAACTGCATTTCTTTATAACTTACCCAGTCTCACGAATTCTCTTCGAGTAACAGAACATAGACTGGGCTGCTCCCTAGCTCAGTGCCCAGCTCTCCATCGGGCCCCCCAGCACCCTGTCCATTTGGAGTATTATTTCTCCTCAGCCTGGAGGTCCCGGGGGACCAGAGCTGCACACCGTCTTGTTTGATTTTGTCTGACTAAGTGTCTAGGGCAGAGCCTAGCACACAGTAGGTGCTGAGTGCTTCTTTTCTGGATGGGACTGATGAGCAGCATAGCTTTCCTGAGAACTTTCTACATTCCCAATGTCATTCAAGATTATAGGTTAATAAACAAGGGAAGTTGGTTAGTGGCTTTTGGAGAAAGTGGTTCTGGGAATGGATTGGGGGACTGGACATACATGTAATTGGCAATAAAGGTCTCCAGTGCTGTGTTAGGAACTGTGGTTCCAGGCACCTGTAATGGGTTTTAGAAAAGGGGAGGGAAAAGTGTAGGCTGGGGTGAGGGAAGGGGACAGTGGCATCCAGTGAGAGAAGGCTGGGCTATGCTCCAGAGGAAGAAATGGAACGGTTTCCCCTCAGTGCAGGTGTCCAGTGTGGGAACAGGCTGGTGGATTCTCGGTGCAGTTTCCCTGACGGCCTTCCCAGGTTTACTGCTGGGTTGGGTGATCGTTACTACACAGCAGGGGGTGCTGAGGCCAGCAAACTGTCTGGGCAGAGCAGGCTGTTTAGACGGTGCTTCCTTCCAGTCTTGGTGTTAAAACACCTGGATTGCTCTGTACCCAACCTGGGAAAGCAGCTGCATCTTCCGAGAGCCAGGCTCCTCCTTGCTGTGATGGCCACACCCACTGGGAGCTAGTGCTGCCTACTGGGAGCTAGTGCTGCTGGGCCCCACAGGAGGACTGCTGAGGCCTGGCAGAGGTTTTCTCCAAGCTTGGTGTGAGTCATGTGGTCCCCGATCACAGCAGATGAGGGACAGGGGGAGCCTCCGGCAGGGAACCAGCTCTGGGAGGTTTCGAGGAGACAGTGGGTCTTGCTTGTAATTTGGAAGAATTAGGTTGAGAGGGTGTTGTAATGGAGTCAAGAACGCTTTAAAGGGGTTGGGAAGATAGCTCAGTGGGCAGAGTGCCTGCCATGCAAGCATGAGGACCTGGGTTCAAGACCCTAGCACCCATATAAAAAGCTGGGTGTGGTGCCATGTGGCTGTAATGCCAGCCCTGTAGGGCAGAGACAGCAGATCCCTGGGGCTCAGTGGCCAGCTAGTCCAACAAAAACTGCAAGCCCTTGGTTCAGTGAGAGACCTTGTCTAAAAAATAGGGGAAGAGTGTGGGAGGAAGATACCCCAAATCAGCCTCTGGCCTGCACACACACTCAGATAGGTGAGCACACCTATACACGTACAGATACATCACACACCCCTGTGCAAGTGCTGTTTTTCCTCCTCTACGTTTGAATAATTGCTTTATTACGATTCTTATACCATACATACAGCATCGTCTTAGTAGATGTAGAGACCCACAGAGGTTTCCCAGTGAGAACCTCCTTAGGGTCCGAGAACCTGAGCTTGCTTTACCCAGCAAGGCTGTATAAGGGGATGATTTGACCACTGGCGTGGTTACCAGGTGTTTGGAAGGGTCTGTACTTGGCTGTGCGGTGTGCTTTGATCTAGCGAGAGGGAGGTCTTTTGCCCCGCTCCTTGGCATTGTTATAAAAAGCCCTTTTGGCCGGGCGTTGGTGGCGCACGCCTTTAATCCCAGCACTCGGGAGGCAGAGCCAGGCGGATCTCTGTGAGTTCGAGGCCAGCCTGGGCTACCAAGTGAGCTCCAGGAAAGGCGCAAAGCTACACAGAGAAACCCTGCCTCGAAAAACAAAAACAAAAACAAAACAAAACAAAACAAAGCCCTTTTGAAGAGGCAGAAGGGGCCATTGGGTATTGACCTAGGTCCTCCCGAAGCTGTCCTGTGTTTCTTTCTCCTCTTCATTATCTATCTAATATTTTCTTATCCCTCTCTCCTCATAGGAACCCTTGAAAAGGTAAAAGCTGGACTGCCGCAGATTCCCACAAGTAGATTCACAGGGTTATGAGCTACTACCACTGTCAGTTTTTAGGACATATCATCTTCTAGAAAAGAAACCCCCGCAGCAGTTCTGGGCACTTTCTGACTCACAGGTTTGCTTACTGTGACGTTTCATACACAGGCAGTCTGTGGGTGTCACACACAGCTGTGGGTCAGTTTTCACTTGCTTGACTCTGCAGTGGTACCCGACCTACATCAGTTTCACGGGTCCTTCGTTCTAGGTCCAAGTCCTTTAACAGACACATCAGTATTATGATTTTCTCCCACACCCTGGGTTGTTTTTCTTTCTGATACTCGTTGATGCATAAAAGTTTGTGGTTTTGTTGAATTCTGGTTTGCCTATTTTCCTTTTATCCCTGTCTTTTTGGTATCCTACCTTTGAACTCACTTTCTTGCCGTTTCGCGAATGGTGGGAGGCATTGCTCTTTTCCAGTTTCGATCTGGGTCTCACTGATGTTCCCCTGGTCCCCTACTCGGTGACTGATGTTTTACCTGCTTCATGTAGGGCTCAGTTCAAACACCCTGTCCCAGACAGATGTTCCCTGACCTTCAGTCTAGCATGGTGCCTCCCCTGTGGTCATTTGTCCCTGCACTCAGTCTCGGGGACTCAGCATGATCCCCGTGTTTTCTGTTGAGCTCAGAGACGCTTGCTCAGTAACAACGGTGTCTGGCTCATTGCCTGGACTTCACACCTAGCACAGTGCCTGGTCTCTGCGGGACTCAGGCTGGAGTTGGTGAAAGCAGGACATTTCTTTTAGTTAACAAGCTGCTTTCCCAGTGGATTTTGATAAAAACTGAGTAGTTCTGCCTCAGGGTGTTGGGAGTTGGAGAGTGAGCAAGAAGGTGTCATCAAGCAACATTGCATTTGGGGGGTTTCTTGTCCCCTCGGCTAGCAATCCCACTACTTTACATGACATCCGCTTCCATCTTTGGTTAGCTCTGGCGATTGGACGCTTCTTCCTGACAGCAGATGAGACCCGCTTTCCTGCAACTTACACTCATCATGTCCTGCCTGCCTGGACAGTTGACTGGACCTGACCCCCATACCGTGAGAGTCCTCTAAGCATTTGAAAACACATACTACTGCCGTCTTTTTCTGGGCATCTCTGGGCAGGCACAGCTGTTCCTCCTGATCCTGACCCTTCAGTCACCGATGGAAGCCCAGGGATGGTGGGTGGCACAGGCTGCCAAGGGAATCTCAGGCACAGCCACTGCCCAGAGTGGAGGGGTCTGATTCCGGTTTCTCCTTCTCCATTAGAGCTAATGAGTCCCAAGCCTCAGGCAGGACTCAAAGGAGTCTCTGAGTCCAGACTCGCTGTTGTAGACACCATAAAGGCAAAGCTGAACTCTATAGGACAAATTCTACAAGTGGTTGGTTTTTTTTTGTTTGTTTTTGTTCAGCTAGTCAGTAGTCTTTGAGGGTTTGGTTGGCTTTAATGTAGCCCCACCTGGGAGCTCTTAATCACCTCCCCCAACCATTCCCACTTTCCAAGGCTCTGATTAACTGGTGTTCGAGGCCCAGGTGGAGTGGTTTTAAAGGACCCCCCTGGTGCCTCTAGCCATGGTTGCAGACCTTATCCTCAGGTCCTCAACATTGAACCCGAAACTCCTCACTGCCCCACAGGAATGAGCAAGGGCTGCTGTCAGCACAGCATCCAGGAACCAGAGCCGGGGACAGGCTAAGGGGACACACAAGTGTTTGCCAAGATAGAAATCTCATGTTCCATTATGAAAGCTATACACTGTCAAGCAAAAGGAAATAAATACGGAAATGCACCAAGTAGAGAGCGAAACTGTTCCCGTCTCTCTCCTTGTATCTCTTCTCCCAAAAAGCCACTTGTCAGCTGTCATTTCTTCCTTTTTAATGTGTGTGTACATGAAGAAGGACAAACCCCTGTACACATACACCCCAAATAAATGTGACTCCATGGTGTAGATACAGCTTTGTGATCTTGGTTATCTTCTTTCTCAGCATGCTATAATGTAGCTAAAGTTTTCCTGCCTGGCCCACAGTCAGGACAAATCTCTGTCACCCGCCAGTCCCACAGCCGCTCAGACCCAACCAAGTAAACACACAGAGACTTATATTGCTTACAAACTGTATGGCCATGGCAGGCTTCTTGCTAACTGTTCTTATATCTTAAATTAATCCATTTCTATAAATCTATACCTTGCCACATGGCTCGTGGCTTACCGGCATCTTCACATACTGCTTGTCATGGCGGTGGCTGGCGGTTTCTCTGACTCAGCCTTCCACTTCCCAGAATTCTCTCCTCCTTGTCCCGCCTATACTTCCTCCTGCCTGGCTACTGGCCAATCAGTGTTTTATTTATTAACCAATCAGAGCAACACATTTGACATACAGAACATCCCACAGCACTATAAGGAGGATATCTTACCATCAGCAGGTATATGAGCCATAATTTATATAACTTTTAAAGTCGGTGAACATTCAGTATTCCTTTTTTTTTTTTGCTGCAGAGAACATTTTTTTTGCATACATATACCTGCCCCACCCCCATCTTAGAGGTCCAGTTTCTAAGTCAAAGAATGTGTAAGATTAGGAATAGTGATCACCGGAATGCTTTCCAAAAAGCTTGTCCAGGCCACGTCAGGCGCTCGTTTCCTAATGACAGCCTCTTGTCTTGTGTCACCAGTGAAGCTTTGCTGAGCACAGCAGAGAGGAAGATGTGAGTGTGTCAGCTGGGGAGGAAGTGGAGAGGTCACTTCCCTGAAGGCTGTGTATGAAGGAGCAGCTTACCTCTGGCCTTCCCTGGCTGCTGCATTGCCCAGGAAGTGGAACCAAGCTGTGTGTGTTAACCTTTGCCTGGCTCTGTGGGGTGACAAAGCCCAGGCATGTTGCAGGATGTGTGTGTTGAGGGCAGTGGGCCAGGGTTGGGCGTTGATTAGGGAGCGTGTAGAGCCAGAAGTCCCCTTCCTAACTCTGCTGAGTGGTGGCCGAGTGGTGGCCACGCCCATTGGAACCTAGGCACATAATGAATGCTTTTTGATGTTTCCGGAGCTCCGGCTCCTCAGTATCACGGTGCATCTAGCAGACATGTCCGACATGATAGCTATAAATGCGACCTGACACAGAATTTCATTTTTATGTATTTATTTTATTATAAGCTTGTGTAAAACAAGATTTGTGTGTGTGTGTGTGTGTGTGTGTGTGTGTGTGTGTGTTCATGTGTTTTATAACTAGATCGCATGGATCTCATGTGTGATCTTTGTTGATGACAGTCACGTTATAATGTCCAAAGGTCAGATGCACCAAATAATGTTTTTCACCTCATAGCCATTGTAAAGTGAGCCATGTCCTCCCATCTGGGCATAATGTCAGCCACCCTCTCTGTATGCCTGGGCATTACCCAGGATGCCCACTGGCCATTTCTGGGTTCTTCACTGGGCACCTGCTGGCTGAGAGCAGCTTCACTGCTTCTCTGCCAGGCTGCTTTGGCTGAGCGGTGGTTGCATTGGAAGAAGGAACGTGCCAAGGCCAGCCACATACACTCAGGTACAAAAGACTGTCAGTCAGTTTGTACCAAAGCATGAGAAAGGAAGTCACAAAAGCGAGAGTTCACAGTGCCCCGTGCACTGAGTTCTTCACAGATTCTCCATGCTCTTCACAGCAAGGCAGACAGGATTTCTCTGTGTAGTCCTGACTGCCCTGGAACTCGCTCTGTAGTCCAGGCTGGCCTCAGACTACAGAGATCCACCTGCCTCTCCCTCACAAGTGCTGGGGTTAAAGACTTGCACCACCACGCCCAGCCCATTGCCTTTGTTTTGTAGAAAGGGGGGCTCAGGGAGAGATTCACTTTTCTTTCTTTTTTTTTTTTTTTCCTTCGAGACAGGGTTTCTCTGTGTAGCTTTGCGCCTTTCCTGGAACTCGCTTTGGAGACCAGGCTGGCCTCGTACTCACAAAGATCCGCCTGCCTCTGCCTCCTGAGTGCTGGGATTAAAGGTGTGTGCCACCACCGCCCGGCGAGATTCACTTTTCATGGAGCTGATCCAAGGCACTAAGGTCCGAATGCTGGGCTCCCTACTCTCCAGTGACATGGGCAGCCGTAGTACTGAAGGATTAATTGGTCGATTGCTTACTCAAGGAAAAATTAACAGGCAGAGCTACAGGTTGGACCACAGGGTCAATCCTGGCAGCAGAGACCCTGTCTTGTCCCAGGTAATCTGGTGTTATTTAAGGACAAAGTCTGTTTACCTGAAGGACTCCGAGTGAACATATCACAGAGACACTTGGACATCCATGCTTATTGTAGGTCTGTTCACAGTAGCTAAGTCACAGAACCACCCTAGGGGTCCAACAACAGAGGAATGGGTACAGAACATGTGGTTTATATACACAGAAGGACATTTCCAGCCTGAAAGAAGAGCAAAGTTGATGTAGTCTGAAGGAAAATGGATACGGCTGGAGATGATCCTATTAAGCAAATTAAAGCAGCCTCAGAACGACAGAGAGCATGGTTTTGCTCCTTTGTATCTCTAGATTTTGTATACATACATACAGAAATTTATATACATACATACATGTGTATATGTATGATATGAAAGTAGAGGTGAAACTGGGGTAAGAAAGAGTGAGGTGTGGAGGGGTGAGGAAGGAAGGGTAGAGGATATAGGGACACATACCTAATGAGTACTGACTTGAAAATGTCCTTATGAAGCACAATACCATGGACAAATGAATATACACAATAAAAATTTAAAACAATAGCAACTAAACCATTCAAAGAGAGGGCTGGCCAGGTGGCTCAGTAGGAGGAGGCATTGCCACCAGGTCTGATGACCCGAGTTCAAGCCTGGGTCCCACAGGGTGGAAGGAGAGAACCGACTCTCTCAATTATCCTCGGGCTTCACACATGCGCCATGGCATGCAAGCTTTGGCATGTGCATACCTGTTCCCAACCCCTACACCAAACAAATCATTGTTTAAAAAACTATAGTTAACCTGAAACGGAGGACAGAGCGTCCTCTAGAGGGATTGACCTGTTTAACCCTAAGCTCCGTCACACCTGGGACTCCAGCCTCATCTTTGGGAGCTGGGGTGCTGACACTGTCCTTGGAGGATGTCGTAAAGATAAATGACTGATCGGAATAACGTCCCCAGCAGTGTCTGGAACTCAGCACTCAGCAAACAGGAGTGGCTGTTGTCCTCCAGACAAGACCGAGGTTTGCAGAGTGACTTCTTCAGTGTCTCTCTGGCTCTGGGGCACTTGAAGGAGAGAGCTTTGATGGTGAAGCCTTCCTTCCAGGTTCCTCAGGGTTTGTGGATCCTGGGAGCGCCCTGCTTATTATTCGTGCATTTCCCTCCCAGGAAACACAGAAAAGAGAACAAGAGAAAAGCCTCTGGCCTCACAGCATCTCAGCAGCCGGCATTGTTTTCCCGGCCCTGTGCAGTGGAGTCCAGTTGTGCCCTTCTCTTTTGCAGGACATAAAATCATAATATTTACACATAGAATCGTGTGTGTGTGTGTGTGTGTGTGTGTGTGTGTGTGTGTGTGACTTGAAAGTGGAAGTAATAGAACTGCCTGGGAGGTGAAGGGACTAATAGGAGGATGGGAAGACATGGGGGAGGGAGTGTGCTCAATATACAATAAATACACGTGTAAAGAAATTTTTAAGTAAATATATCTTTTTCAGGACTGGAGATGTAGCTCAGTGGTCGAAGTTGTCTAGTATGTGCAAGGCCCTGGGTTCAACTCTCAGCACTGCAAAAGTAAATAATGAATGGTCCTTGCTTCGGCAGCACAGACTAAAATTGGAATGATACAGGATGACACATAAATAATGAATGAGCGAATGAATGAATGAATGAATGAATGAATGAATGAAAAGCTCTTTTCCCCCTAGAAATGGGTTCACTTCCCTGCAGTGGTACTTGTGGGCGTAGGAGTAGCAGGAAATGTGTGGTTCTACAGGACTCACTGTGATGCTTCTGTGAAGATGAGGTCGAGGGCATGGACCAGGGTGCTAAGGGCTGGAGAGGGGCTATAAGTTGGCCACTCACCCTGTGGTCACCCTGTAGGTGTGCATGTTGGAGTAGAGGTCTCCACCTAAGTCACCTTTAAGCGGTGGCTCTTTCCCAAATCTTCACTGTCACCTAGAACAAATACCATCCAGAGGAGACACTGAGGGTGCTCAGTGTTTTTAGGCTAAGCTAAAAACTTTAAGGCCAGGGCTGTGACACCCTTGATAGTGTGCCTACACAACATGCATGAAGCCCTGAATTGGATCCCCACAGTTACGTAAGCTGAGTGTAGTGAAACATGCTT
>CABHPP010131001.1:0-85359 GCA_902168425.1 Peromyscus attwateri
GTTGTTGAATTTGGATTTTCTGTAATAAAATGAGATTTGAAATTGTTTATAAATGTAACAAACATTCTAATAGTGTGAATGAATTTGAATGACAATGCCAATCTGATAATGGCTGTAAGTTTGACTAGTGAAATTCTCAATGACACTTTGAATCTGGGTGCACAGATCCCCAAGAGATGTGAAGAAAAAAAATTATTACTTTCTTTTCACTGTTATTTTAATTATTATTTGGCCTTCTGCATTTAAAAATTCACTTAGAAATTGCAGATTTCCATTTGTCTTGTTTCAGTTTGTTACAAAACTCCAGACCATTAGGTTGGCTTGTCAAAACACAGTAATTGGGGAAATAGAATTTTAGTTTTCTTCTTGAAGTCCCACCAGAGCAGTGGCTTTAATTCCCCATTCACAAAATTCTTGAGTTTTCTCTGACTAAATGGACCCCAGGGATTGAGCCATTGAGGTGAGGGACATGCTGTTCCTGAATAGTTAGCCTGGTCAATCAGAACTCCTCTGGAGCTTACCTTGTGACAGTCACAGTCAGCTCAGTCACAATTGAGAGTCACCACTAGGTAGGAGGGCTGATGCTGCCTCCTGAATTACAAAACTGGAAGGTTCAAAGTCTTAGTAATCACGAAAAGGGAAGTTGTTGGAGCATTATAATTCAGAGGCTACAGGCAAAGGTCGAAAATTAAAATAGAAGAGTTAATTTACATATTTAAAATGTTCTTAATCATGTGATTTGTTTTGGACCTGAAAAGATTGTAACATTTAGTGTTAAGAAAAGCCTATCTTGGAGAATGCTTACCAAAGCCTTAAGAATCTAAGGATGAGTACTTTAGTACTTTTGCTGAGAATTCTGATTGCTACTCTGTATCTTTGTGTGTGTGTGTGTGTGTGTGTGTGTGTGTGTGTGTGTGTGTGTGTGTGTGTGTATATATATATATATATATATTACTGATTCTTGATTCCAGTCATTATCAATCTTTATTAAAGGTTTTTGTTTGTTTGTTTGTTTTTGGTTTTTCGAGACAGGGTTTCTCTGTGTAGCTTTGAGCCTTTCCTGGAACTCACTCTATAGCCCAGGCTGGCCTTGAACTCACAGAAATCCGCCTGTCTCTGCCTCCCGAGTGCTGGGATTAAAGGCATGGGCCACCACCGCCCGGCTAAAGTTTTAAAAACCATTCATAATAATTCACTCTTTTCCCTAGTAAAATTCTGTTTCTCTATTGGAAATCTACCATCTTCAGTGCATTTTTAAAGTAATGGTAACTAAACTTTTATTTGTTTAATTTTTAAGTTTTTATTTTATTTAGACTTTTATTATTTTTATGTTAAAATTTGTGTGTGTGTATGAATAATGTGCATGTGAGTGCAGTTTTTATGGATGCCAGAAGAAGTTGATGGGTTCCCCTGGAATCTTGGTCATAGGTGGTTGTGAGCTGTGTGATACAGGTGCTGGGGACCAAATTCAGGTTCTCTGCAAGAGCAGCATATGCTTTTAACTGCTGGCCATCTCTCCAACCCCAAACCTAAAACAATAAATAAAGCATGAATGGAATTGTAGTAAATATGTGAAAATTAAACTCAAGGTAGTGTAACTATCACAGGGCAAGGCAGTTTCCATCACTAGTAATGTCAACAAAGAAAACAAAAGTGCGATTCTTCAGTATCACCAAGAAACAGCTTTACACGTAGGTGAATGTGGCACATCTTTGGCAACAATTAGGTGACATCTAGCCTTTTTGGAGAGACTTGGCAATTTGATATCTTCAATTTTATTTCACATAGTAGAATAATATTTCTCGCTTATTGTATGTTATCCCATCTCACCTAATTTGAACACGTATGACTTCATTTGATGTTTGTTCTTTTGCCTTTGGTTTCATTTTAAAGTGCTGGTGATAGAACCCAGGGCCTTACCTGTGCCAGGTGAACACTCTGCCACTCAGCTAGAGACCCAATTCCAGAATTGTATGACTTAAAAACAACTGATTGTACATAATTTTGCCTTGTATGCTAGAAATGATTATTCTTATTTGCAAGTCATGGTAACTTGCAAAGCATAATCATAGCATTAATACTAGATTAACATGCTTAATGTGTCCTGAATAATTCAAATAAAGACTTAAAAACAGTTTTGATAATTGAGTCTTTTAGTTATCGCATTCATAAACTTTAATGCTTTCTAAAAAAAACACTACCATGCACGAAACCATATATGCAGGTTTAATCTATTGTAAAGCATAATTCAGAAAAATTAGGTTGATTCATAAAGCATTGTTTCTTGATCCTTCTCTGTCTCTTTAGTTATGACTCTTCATAGAATGAAAATTATCATGCTGGGCAGATACGACTTTGAGTTAAAACACATGGAAGTTTCATGTTTCCAGTACTTTGAGTGAAAGTAGAAAGATCCAGTCTCAAAACTTATCAGAAGTACATCATTAAAAACATGTGTTGTGTTTACCTTGCACTGAAATGACACTAGTCATTAGGAGTGACTTCAAAGAAATAAGGTGGCCAGAGAAACTGAGATAATGGTATATTACTATGTAGTTCCTTCCAGAAGTTAGCTAATCTCTTCTGCAAGTGGAAGAGAATAAGAACTGTCCCCACTGACTAAGAAATGATGTGGTATAGTTATTCCAGCCTTAGTTTGATTCAGGAATTCAGGCTCTTTCCTAACAGCCTAGTAGTCCATAATACTATAAAGATCCTTGCTCATTTTATATTTTGATTTCATGTTTAGTGTAGCAGACTGGCCACCTCTACCACCATCTCATTGCTTCAAATATCTGTGTTCTGTGATAACAGTGTGTTCCTTTTCTGACAGTGATTGTGGGTCCCCTAAACTGAGATTTCCCTCTGATCAGACTAGCTTCCCTTGTGAGTTCATCTTTGCACCAATACTTTCCATGTAGAATGAGTGATGACTGGTTTAATGATGACCCACAGGAAGAGCTTCATTCAGATCAATCAATCTTCCACGCATTGCCAAAAGCTAACTCAAGATGCTTTCACAACATTTGTTATAAAAACTTAAAAAGCATTCTCTATAAAACAGTCCCATTGTTTTAACTTACTAGCCCTTTAAATATTGGACATCTATATATCAATCCTGTTTCCTGCCAAAGGTCAGGGAATAGTGTGGAAGAGGGGTAAGAAAGAAAGTAAGAGTTGATGTGGTCAAGCCCTAAGACACTTTGGTCCATATATATATATATATATATAATTTTAATCTTTTAATCACATAAATCACATTTGACTTTTAAAAAGATTCCCTGTCATGCATTAAGCTGAATTAAATACAGAAATGTACTTTTCTTAGCGTGTGCATTGCACATTTATTCTCTGTATTCCTTGTTAGAAAATATTTCCTGCTATTAGAAAGACTCTTCGACATACTTAATTCTCTGTAAGCCCTGCATAATAACACTGCTTAGGAAGCATCGGTTCCTCTAAAGTGCCCACTTGCCCCACTGTGCTCTTTTCTAGTAATGGAGGAACGCAGCTGCTTCAGGCTGAGGTGAGTCCCTGCATATTAATTGTCCTGTATATGTTTTTTCCAGTACCCTTCTTCTTTATTGTCCCTTCTTACTTTCTCTCAGAAGTAGGCAATTTTTAACCTTTGAAAAATGAATCCCTCTTCTCAGTTTGTTTCCTGCTTATAGCACGTATAGTCTGTAAATTGGGTCCAGTTTCTGTTCTGCTTCTCTAGCCTAAGTAGTGTATGATGGACCACATTTCTTAGAGAAGAAAAAAATTTGCATAAGACACTAATTGACATGAAGGCATGATGGTCAATAAAATTAAGACATTAATAGTAAAAGATTCACAACTGAAAGCATAGGGCAATTGACAGCTTGCTGTGAAGTGGTTGGTAAGATATTAAAAGGGGCCTATTTCTTTTGAGCAGGACTGGCTATTCATTGCATAGTCCATACTATGTGAAGAAGAAAATCAGGAAATTTGCACTGCTTGTCTCTGCAAAGCAAAGTATTTATATATTCATATCAGTGAGTGGAAGTATGTGAGTGAAGATACACTATAGTAATACTTCAATTTCCATAGCTTGGATGATGTTTCCTATCACTTTTGCTGAGGATAAGTTATACCACGTATGAAGGCCCTGCTCTGCATGGTCCTCACACTGATATCCAGGCTAAGGGGCAACTGTTCTCTGGAACATGGTGATGGAGGCAGAATAAGGGCATATAGAAAGGCATGTGCTAGCTTGCATCCATTGCTACTTCTATGCAGTTTATAGTTCACAGTCAAGTCCAAGGTAGCACACTCTCACAATCTACCTAGAAAGTGCAGGGGAAGAGTTAATGTACCCAAACAACCCCCATCTTAATGAGTAAACAGTAAACAAAGTCATTGTCAAAAATGTACTAAAATAATTTTTAACCTTAAGAAACTACGTATAAGTAAAATACAGAAGAAAATTTTAATATAAATATTAGTTTTGTCTACTTCAAAATGCTACATAAACACAACATCCACATCCACAAGTGCACACATGTATTCATACATGCACACACATACACATGCACATACACACAGACATAAACACAGGCACACATACACACACACATACACAATTTCTATATCAAAGCTTCTTGAGTGCAGTTATATATCCGCAGACTGGAACATCTCTGTAGCCATTATTCCACTAACTTGCTGCTGCTTTAGAATTTTGTCTGAAGAGCAAAAGCAATCGACAAAGTGGCTCCAATATTCTGGAATATAAGCAGGTTGCCATTCAGCCTACTGTCACAATGTGTAACAGAAATTTGAAGGTTTTCAGTGAATGAGGAGCTGGAAGCACAGACAAAGCTTTGACTTTACTCTCTCCTTCAAGTCTAGTGAAAATAAGTAAGATATTACACCTGGATATAGGAGTTTCTACTGAAATGGAGTTTGGCATCTCTCTAGCAATGAAATTTTTCCGATTAGGGCCTTCTGTTTTCATTAGACTTACATGGTAGGGCAGCAGAGTAGAGAAGAGCTACACACATCTTAATGGAGTTTGTTTGGTGTTGTATACACATAGGGTTGTTTTCTTATGTGAAACAGGAACTAGCTAGAACATTGGCAGTATAGGATAAGGGGAGGCTGCAGCAGCAAGCCAGCCTGTTCATCAGGGGCTTTCATGACAGGAACGTGTGAATGCTCTCTGCATCACGTGGAAGCTTCAGAGGCCTTCTATGTCATGGGAACTGCACCCCTAAGAATCTGTTGGGCAGACAGCCAAAGGAAGGAGATGAGAGAAAGGAGAGGTCAGCCATATAGTGCATCATCCATCCACAAAAACCTCAGAGACTTGGGGGCTCAGAAAAGCCCATAAAATGATCAGATTTGGATGCCTGCCACACAGCCCTTCACCAATGTTGACACCCAAGGGAAATCCAGAAATAGCAGAGAGAAAAGCAGAGAAAGAGCAAAAGCAAGGAGTGAACACACGCAGATCAAACCATAGCCCCTTTCTCATCACAGGATTCAAGAGACAAACCAAGATTCAGAGATGGGATAGAAGCTACTCTATTGTGGATATGAAATTAATGCTTAGGTCTAGATTTGATGTTAAATAGGAAAGGAATCAGATGCTTGTAGGATTTTTCTTCAAAGGAAAAGGAAAGGAAAAATTATAGAGGTTGGTTAGATGGAGTGATTAATGGAAAAATTTTAGAATGTCCCTATTGAGACTTTTCCCTGTACACATCTGTCTTTTTCTTATTACAGTATTTCTCCTATAGAATTTGAAGAACATGATTCTATATAGAGTGACTGGACTTCCATAGGCTTGACATCAATGTGGGCTGAGCTGGCCTACAAGAGAAGGAGCTCAGCCAAGGCAACCTTACATATCATAGGCCTAAAGTCAAAAGCTTAGAGATCAATAAAGTTGAAGTGTTAACCCAATATAAGAGATATGAGCAGGGCAACAGAATGAGAAGTGGGAATACCAATTTTGGCAGATGTTTCAAAGAGAAGATGGGAGCTAACCATAGAGAGATATTTCTGGACACTAGAGTGCTGTATGCTCTTTTTATCCTGAGCCCCACATCCGTAAGTGTCAAGGCTGTAGAACCAATCATCTTCAATGGCACCTGGCTAATAATTCTACCCCCCCCTTTTTTCTATTTTCACATAGAAATTTTATTCATTTTCTGGGACCCAGACCCTCTACAAACTGTACTTTGTATCTTCTTTCTATGCTCCTCATTGGACAGCATCTCCCTCAAACAGGGTCTAGTTACAAATTTATATTTATACTTACATATTATTGTGTCCTTTTGTCTCCCATAATTGATGTGAAAAAGAGTGATGTTTGCATTTTTAATACACAGGAAGTATTTAGAAAGTATTTGTTGGGCGGATATTGCTGTGAAAATAAATTTACAACTTAGATAATTTTAAGCATTATTTTTTAAGTTGCACAGGAAGTTGCAGAGGAAATCTACATCAATAAGTTATTCATTAAGCAATCTAATTTACATATTGATGTAATAAGTGGTATGGCAAATAAGTGAAATAAATAATTCTCAATTCTCTGGGAGCAACTTATGGCCTCACCATTTTTGCAAGTTCCAGAAATGAATTGACTAGCAACACATGTAGAATGTTGTGAATGAAGAAAAGAACATACAAGAAAAGTAGAATGATATCAAGGTCCAACAAACAGGAAGAGATCAGAAGTTATTGAGTGAGTTTTTAGTGACAGTCATTCTTTTCATGATTTAGTCTGTTCTTGCTGGGAAGTGTTGACTTTCGACAAATCACTTTTCCCAGCTGCTTTTCCTCCTCCTCCTCCTCCTCTTCCTTCTGACTTTCTCTTCCCTTTGACCCATCTCTTCTGTTTTCTTCTCCTATTTTGTAAAGGTAGAGTACTGAAATACACAAGTGGGTACCAAGTTTAGGTACTTGGTACTCTAAAATGAGAACATGTTTTATGAATATACTTTCATACTTAGGGATCAATGTAAGGCATACGAAAACATCTTGCACAGATACATAGGATATGAGCGTACTAGCTATAAAATATTTGTTCTCCTGTAAAACTTCTTTGGCTACCTAAGAGAGCAAAACACGAAAAAAGTGGGATTTGAATTTTTTTTTTTTTTTTTTTGCTTTCAGGATTGATAAGTTCAGTATCTGTAGAAAAGAGTGACATAGGACACCAATGCGTTCCCCTCAAACTATTATTTGAAAAATCCTGTTTTGTTTGACTACCACCAAAGATCATGCTTCTTCCTGCACATTCTTTTTGAAGTAGGACATAGCCCAGCTTTCTGAAACTCAGCACAGAAGAACGGCGCTTGTTCTCAAGCCAACTGGAGGAGGGCAATGCTCAAGTCATCACAAATATTTTTATAAACAGAACAGCGACATTGGCAACATCATTTGATCTTTGTGCCAAGGGTGAAATTAATGTCATATGCTCACCCCAATGGCTCACTGAAAACAAGCTTTTGCAAAACACTCTTGAAAGCAGTGGTGGCCATTCCCACTTCCATTTTACCTTTTGTTAAGTCAGACTTTCCTTAAAGTGCCACTGGCTCCTGTGGGGTTAGGGATTGCAGAATAAGTAAGGCAGTTAAATCATTATTTTGATTTAGAGAGACTTGGTTCTGTGAAGAACAGAGAGGGACAAACAGGAGAAACCCTCTGAAGTTATCATTATTTTCAGAACACAAAACTGCCTCCATTCTTCCTCCATTGTTTTTATGATCAAATAAGGTGCTATAGAGATCCTGAAAATGGATTGACATGCGGGTCCTTGGAGGTTGGCGAGATTCAACTGTGGCAAACTCCTCCTGTTCTCAGTCAGGATTCCTAAGCATTTATCATGTTGCTCATGACATTTCCCTGCTTACCCTTCATTGCCTCCTTATGGAGAAAAGTCTCCAATGAGCATGATGTTTCCCTAGGTCGCCCGTCTTCACCGTTGGCTTGAACTGTACCAGCCCTCCTTAAGGCAAATAAAAGACTAGTGACATGGATCCACATGGTTTATGTACCCAAGTTTACCATTTTGGATTTTCTCCCAGGTCAGCAAAAGCAAATTCTCAGGGAGAAGCTGTGCATACTCATAATGAAGAAAGCATGAGTGAGGTGCTGCCCAGTCTCCTTGGTGTGCAGGGACTTCCAAAGACACACTGTTTACTGTGCAGTGTGTAAGAACTGGTGGTAATCAATACACAAAGCCTGATGACATTCGCTTCCAAATTAGGCCCATGCTCTCTGAGATACTTTGGATGTCCATTTGCAAACTCGTTCACCCTGCAGGTGAAAAGCAGCTGCACAACTTTCAGCCTGGGGTAACTACAAACTGAAGAATGAAGCAACTGGCCTTGCATTTTTGCCTGTAATACACATTGAAATGAAATGTTCACTTGCCATTCGGGGGCAACGCCTTACATAATTCTAAAGTTGGAAGAAAGATACCAATGTCATAGATTTTGTCATTTTGAAATTTTAATTAAAGGTAGCATTGGAAAAAAAAAATCTCGCCAAACATCACCTTGGCAGTCACTAACGTCCGGGACTGATAACCACACTTCTGCATGGCTCTTCTTAAACATTGGCAGAGCTTGGGAAGCTGTTGGTGGAGTTGGAGGGATTCGTTGGAGGTTTAGGGGAGTTTCTTCTGAAGTCGCTCTGAATTAGCAGCTAATGGGGACCTTGCTTTGATAGCACTGTCATAATTAAGTGCAGCTGGATGAAAACCAGCCTCAAAAGGAACTCGTTTTGCTTGTCACTACTCTTGACTTGGTTAGCAGATGTTTTCAGAGTACCGTAGTAGCCGGTTTAATTTGTCTCTGTTTAATGTGAAGCAGGTAAACTTTGATTAATAAACTGGCAAGTACATGCCTTAATTTCTTTTCTGAAGTTTGCTTCTGTAACTCTTATATTGCCCATATGTCAAATCCGGAACGCACAGGGATAAACACTCAGTTTCTTTTTATATATGTCAGGCCAGCTGAAATGGAGGTGTCAGTCGGCGGTGAGCTGGCTTGTCAAATGTTCATCTTGAAAGCTGCAGCAGTATTATCGTGTGTTAGTAGGCTAGTGGAAAAGATAAACACATATGGCATATACGTACTAGGCTCCAGAGCGACAGCCCCTAAACGGTAATCACCATTGGTTTTCCAGAAGGTGTTCAATAATCTGCAGCAAATTGGATCGTTTATGAGTTTAAACATTAATTCATCTATTTAAAAAGGGTAATTTTGACATATCCTTTGCTTATAATAAATGCCTCCTCCACTTTAGCAGGCTTCCTCACCACCCACTGTGTTCAACACACTCCGACTCTGCATTCTCATTCAGTAATCCCTACCTGCCTCCCTTCCCCAGAATCCCATAGTGTATCTCCCACCTAAATCATCCTTAAAGATTACTGCCCCCACTTCCTCTCTTCCTTATACCTATTAAGAATGGAGTGGTGGCATTAAAAAAAAAAAAGCAGTTCAAAAAAGTTTAAACACACCTCATCTGTGCTTCCTACTGTTTCTGTCCCTGATACAATGTGACCCAGGATTCTCTGAAAAGTACAAAGCACTAAGTAGACATGGATTGCATTCATGTCAGTGTATCCTTTTACTCTGGTGTCCATGCCTATGTGGCCAGCCTCATATTGTGATGTCTGCATTGGCTATTAGCTGCTTAAATGCCTAGCACAGTACTGAACACTGCAAATGTCAGTGGAACTCGGATATTTGGTAGTGATGCTATCTATCCTGCCAGATATTACTGAGCTTTTAATAAATCTGGAGTTTTTTTTCTAGATTCACATATGCAAATGTATATGTTTATGTCTGAGTTCATGTTCTCACCTCTCGGCTGCACAGACTTCAGATGGGTTAATGCTGGCAAAAGATGTGAAAGTAATCCATGGCAAGCTCTGGTTTTCTGTAGATAAGCACATGAAGATGTCATCTCCAGCATCATCTTACTTCCTTTTCTCTAAAGTTTCAGTTGATTTTTTTTTTAAACTTTCTTTATCTTCATTTTGACAAGGACTTGTGCAGCCCTTACCAGTTTGGAGCTCTCTGTGTAGACCAGGCTGTCCTTGAACTTGCAGTGAACCTTGGGTTCTACCTTCAGGCTCAGGGCTTACCAATGTGTTCCACCATGGTTTGAACTCCGGTTGCTTTTTGTAAAATTGTATTTTGTGTATGCTCAGGGAAACAGGGGGAGGGTGAGCTTTCTGGTTACACAGAGTGGGTTTTAAAACCCACTGCTCCTACCTACAGACCTCTACTCCCTGACTGGTAAAATAAGGTGCAGTAACAACATCTTGTGATGATTATAGATATATGTCTGGAGGTCCGGACATACAACAGTCTCTGCACATACATCACCAGAGAGGAGCATATGTCGTTTCCACAGAAGAGGAAAAGCAAGCAGAAGTGTCCACCCCTGCACTCTGTGCCAAAGGGTAGAATGGCTCTTTGTGCTCCTCTTCATGATGAGTGACGTCCACTGTATGTGGCAATTTGCCAATGAATATACCATTTCACGGAAAACTAACTTAAAAATGTTGAAAGGTGACTAAAATAATTGAAACTCACTTCTTTCTTACGGAAAGATACACCTACTACCAATTGTCATTTAGCTAAAATCAATCCATCTGTAGCAGGCACTCTTCTAATTGGGTGATTTTTTTTTTTCAAAGAAGCTTCATTAAATGCCCAGTCTCTAAAACTCTTTTGAAGTAATTGTCCTGATTCAAAGTGTGAAGATAATTAGTGAAATTACATTCTTAGGTTGACATAAGGAGCAAATGTATGTTGCTACCTTTATGTAACTTTAAAATATTAAGAATTCGGTTGTGATTTTTTTTTAAATTTTAGCTTTTTAAGCTCTCTCTGGTGGGAATCAATCTTTACATTTTACATGGGAGGGAGGTGTTGAGGAGATCAGTGCAGGGCAGGAGGGTGTTGAGGATATTAGACCTGGAGTCATAGAGCTATAACAGAACTACAGATCAGCCAGTTCTGAAAAAAAAATTCTTGCCAGAATTATGACCCTGAAGGAAAATCCTTCATGTGAGCAACTATCCATATTATTTCATTCCCTTTGCTAGTGACAGTGTTATCTGACAACATTTGAATGGAGGATCATATGCAATTATAAAGAGGCATGGCTTATGAACAGTGTGGTAGAGACATGCTGAAAGAGTCTGTATGATGATGAGTCTGAGAACTAAGTAAGGCGGCTATCCCATGAGAACCAGTATTTAATCTCTTCTGATGACTGAATCATAATCTAGATGACAAACTATGTATCCAGTGTGCTCTTTATGGAGATTACTGGATCCATGGGGTATGGATGCCTATTTGGAGGTAGCTAAGCTTCAGTCCCATTACTTTAATGTTGAGACCAAGCAAATCTATCGTGTTGGATATGGCCTTAGCTTTGAAATTTGAGAATATTGTGCTGTATCTGGATGGAACTTCATTCTTGGTTCGCCATGTTCATTAAGGTGGTGTGAACGAGCTAAATATTGAAAAAGACAACAAAATATGTGGTTAGGTTTTTTGTGGGCATAATGGCTTAGATAATGTGATGAGCAGTTAAAGGTGAATTAGCATTATTTAAGTGAAATGACAGTCAAACCACCACCCTATATACTCTTTGTTGAGAAGCCAGGTCAAGAATAGATATTTCAGTTTCTGACACTGTGTCACTTTTTGTTGGTTTATTTTTGAAGCTATAATTTAATTACAACAGTTCTCCCTTCCCTTTCCTCTCCCCAAACTCTCCTATATACCCCTCCCTCCTCTCCTTCAAATCCACGGCCTCTTTGTCCATCAGTTGTTATTGTATGCATATATGTATTTTTATATACATACATATTCCCCAATACAACCTGTTCAGCCTGTATAAAGTTACTCGTATATATGTTTTCAGGGCTGTTTGGTACTGAACAACCCATTGGTGTGCTCTCCTCCAGGGAAAACCACCTCTCTTGTTCCCAGTTTTCTTCAGTTGCCTATAGGTTTTTTGGGTAGGATTGGGGCTTTGTGGGCATCTCTCCATTCAGTTTGGCATGCTCATTGGTGCTGGCTTTATTCAGGTTGTATTTGAGTAGTCATGTTTATGAGAATGTATGGGTATAGCTTCTGATGTTACCAGGAGACCCAATCTCACTTTTGTAATATGTATTAAGTTTCTCAGAGTAGTGTTTCTTAGAATGTGCCTAAAGAGAAATTTAGAGCCTAAAGATGAAGGATCTCTAAAAACATTGGTATACAGAGAACTGAGGTCAAGTGTGCAAGGAATCCCAAGGGCATTGGCAAAAGTTGTTTGCTATCTGCAGTTAAGAAGGCCTTCCATCAGGTACTACTGAAAGTGGATGTCTAATGTCCACGGTGTTGAACATGATATCTGGAAAATGAGGGACTATCATGCATGCGTGTGAGCCAAAGAGAATCAGAGCATAATGGGTATCCAAGGTAGCGGCCAGATGTGTGCAAAGGTAGAGAGGTTCCGTATGAGGTACTTATTCCAAGCAGGCAGATCAGGCCAAGGATGGCTGTTGGCAGTGTTTAGTTTGCTCTTTGTGCTCAAAAGAAAAAAAGAAAAAAAACTGTTGAAATGGACGGAGACTGGTCATGAGACCCATGAATCGTACTCACAGTAAGACTTCTGGTGAAACATGCCTGCTTTTATGACGTCAGAATCCTCAGGCCATGTACTGTAAGGCTTTTCTGATCCTCCATCCTTTTGTTCTGACTTGGAGCACTTCAAGTGACTCAGGCTGGGGTGCACAAGGAGGGGCACATGGGAGGGTTTGGAGGGAGGAAAAGGAAGGGAGAAATGCTGTAATTATATTATAGACTCAAAAAATAATTTTAAGTACACACATGCACACGCATGCATACAGAATGGACACTTCAAACTATAGTGTCCTTTCTTTCAACCAAACGTCAAAGTTATGGTGCTAATTTAAAGGATTATTTCTTAGACTTGTATTTATTTCTGATTTTTACCCAGAATCTTCTGTGTAAAGTTCAACACAAAGGTCTGCAAAAGAAAATAGAGCAGATAATGGAAACGTATGAGTCTAGTCACTGGGTCCCTAAAAGCAGCAGTAATGTCAGAGCCTTAACTGGATCATCTGTTCTGTTTGAGGCTGGGTCTATTTTTCTTTTCTCAGAATTGCCACTTGGTTGGTTTTGTTTATATTGCACTGAATAACTCATGGTGTGTGTGTGTGTGTGTGTGTGTGTGTGTGTGTCTGTATTATAATAGTTACCATTAAGCACGTACCTTTGTTTCATCTTACAAGTATCACATTGATGACTTGAATAATACAGCCGACTGGCTTCCTCTCTAAAGGTTGCTCTCATAATGGAGCAAATTTATGTACTGAGGTTCTCATTTTCCTTATTAGATAACTGAACAAAATACTGAGAAACTGCTACTAATTGAACAGTCATTCTAGCTTTTGTCTATATTGAGGCTGGACAGGTTTCCTGATGTTTGCCGAAGAATTAAAATATCCACCAAGCCTTGCAACCACCTGCCTCACCCCAGTATGTTTTTATTAACTTTAACAGAATCCCTGAGCTTAAATGTGGTTTATCCTAGAATTTTAACACTCACCTTTTATAAGAATCACATATTGGAGGATGTTTTCATTTTAGCAAAAAAAAAGTCTGATCAAAGACAGGTCATATTGGTTCCTTCTTTGCGACAGCTGGGCAAATGGGCAAGGTTCAGATCAAATGTTTTCGCTAGAACAGAATTCAATAGGTAACAGTTGCCTGAAGCAGGGCATGAAAGAGTTAGGGGAAAGAATAATAGAAACTGGAAAACCTTTGCAAATCCACATCATATTAGGTATTTTGTGAATCAGAAGTTGAAGAAATTTCATTTATAAGAATGAGCACTAAGGCATAAATATGCTATTTCAGCAGATTGCCACCCCTTCCCCCCCCACACACACACACAATCCTTTCACATCCAGTGCTGGTACTGTGGTCTGGGTCTTTACAGGAACTTTTGTATGTCTGGAACTTAAAGGAATCTTGACATTCGTGAAATCTGAGTCTTTCAGATTCATTCTCATGAAGTACATTTCTTGAACCTTGTGGTGGTTTGAGTAGGTATGGCCCCCAAAGACTCATGGGTGTGAATGCTTGGCCCATAGGAAGTGGCACTATTAGGAAGAGTGGGCTTGTTGGAGGAAGTGGTGTGTCACTGTGGGGGTGGGTTTTGAGGTCCTATATGCTCAAGCTAAGCCCGGTGTGGGACACCATCTCTACTTCTACTGCCTGCAGATCAAGATGTAGAACTCTCAGCTTCTTCTCTAACACCATGTCTGCCTGCACACTGCCACGCTTCTTGACATGATGATAATGGGCTAAAACTCTGAACTGTAAGCCAGCCCCAATTAAATGTTTTCCTTTATAAGAGTTGCCATGGTCATGGTGTCTCTTCACAGCAATAAAAACCCTAATTAAGACAAACCTGTTACTGGTAAGTTAAAAAAAAAAAAAGTCAAACAGAGGCTAGAGAGAAGCTCGAAAAGTTAAAAGCACTGTCACATCTTCCATATAATAAAGCTTCCGCTCCCGGCACCTACTCGATGGCTCACAACTATGTATAACTCCAGTTCCAGGGGACCCAACTTCTTTTTTGGGGCCTCTGTAGCACCAGACACACAGACATACATGCAGACAAAACAACTATACACTTGAAATAAGAAAGCCAAATCCTTCAGTCTAAGATAATCTAGCATATAAGCTGACACTGTTTAAACCTGGCCTCTTTCAAAGGTGTTTTCTGATATCTATGGTGCATTCATGTTCCAACCAAGCTTGGCTTTCTCCCACAAACACATTGCCTCTACATCTGTGCTTGTTTGTTCCTGAAGCCTGTGCTCCAAACCTTTGCACTTCTATGGGAAGGAATTCTGCTCTGGGATTTGGCCTCTGAAATAGTTCATTGATCTTACATTTTGATATTCATGCTGTGTGGGATCTTTTCTCTGAATATGGGCTGAATCTAGTAACCATTTCTTTTCTTTTCTTTTTTTTTAAGATGTATTTATTTATTATGTATACAATGCTCTGTCTGCACACATCCCTGCAGGCCAGAAGAGGGCGCCAGATCTCATTACAAATGGTTGTGAGCCACCATGTGGTTGCTGGGAATTGAACTCAGGACCTCTGGAAGGGCAGCCAGTGCTCTTAACCTCGGAGCCATCTCTCCAGCCCCTAGTAACCATTTCTAATGTTCAAAGTATAGTAACATAGATGGGATGTCACTTCTTGGATTAGATCATGTAGACTGTGACTTAGTGGGATGGTTGATATCAATTGTCAATTTGATAGGACATAAAATATGAGCTGGCATACATGTGATATATTAGATTACTTCGATTAGGCTAATGCAGTCAAAAAGATCTGCTGGGTAGCAGCATTTCCTGGAAGGTGCTGGACTAAATAAAAAGAAAAAGTAAGCTGAGCATCAGCATTCATCATTCTCTGCTTCCTGACTGTGGATACAATGTGATCACCTCCCTCAAATTCCTGCTGCCCTATCCATCCATCCATCCATCCATCCATCCATCCATCCATCCATCCATCATCTATCTATCATCTGTCTGTCTGTCTAACTATCTATCATCTCCTTTCCCCCCTCTCATTTTCCTCCATCCCCATTCTCCTTCTTACACTCTAAGAGGAAGCAAGTTTCTTTGTTGGGACCACGGTATGGAAAGTCCTACTGGACAAGGATCTGAGGGAGGTTATATGCCAGTGGCCAATGAGGAAATGAGGCCCCAGGTAGTAGGTGAGGAGTTTCATGAGTAACTTAAAACAGAGCTTAACTTAGCAGACCTTTCAGAAGATATTGAACCCCAGCATTCTCAATGAAAATGTTTTTAGAGATATTTGGGCACAGACATCTAGTTAAGCTTCATTTGAATTGGGTGGCAGAAATCAATTCTATGAAAAGCTTGGAGTCACTATTATGAAGTCTAGATAATTAACGCAAAGTTTGGTGCTGAAATTTGGCTTTAAAAAATCATAAGCCATATCCATAAAGTATCACCAACGTGACTGCTCAGACATGAGCTGATCAAGGATGACACCAACTGATATGCCAAATTGGATTTGGAAAAGCCCTCAACCCTATGCAGAGTATTACAGAAAATCTGGGAGTTGGAGAGGTGGCCTTCTCCAAGGAAGAGCATATCAATTGGTTGTTCAGTGCCAAATAGTTCTGAAAACATACATACAAGTGACATTGTATGTACTGAACATGTTATAGTTAGAAATGTGTGTGTTTGTGTGTGTGTGTGTGTGTGTGTGTGTGTGTGTTTGTGTGTGTATATATCCAATAACAATTGATGAAAACAGAGGCCATGAATTTGAAGGAGAAGTGAAATATGGGAGGAAATGGAAGGTAGAAGTGTTAATTAAATTATAATCTCAAGAGCAATACAAAATAGATCTCTGAGACTTTCTACCATTTCTGTCATTAGAAATGATATTTTTTAATTTAGCTGAGAATACTTGTGTGTATAATGCATTCTCTGTACTGGTGTTTACATGTGTTTAACTTTGTATTCTCTTACTTTCATTTGTAGTTACTTTTCTTCCCTACAAGACTGCATTTGTGTGGGGAGACAGAAGTTGTGCTATATTGGTATTTGAACCTTTCATCCAGGGTAGATGACAACAAATTTTATGTAGTAGGTGCTCAGTAAATATTTGTGGAATTGAGATCCATGAATATATTCATTTATACTTCAATAAACCAATGTTGTTAAATGTGAAGAATTATCATTTCCTATCTAAATACGTTACAGTTCTAGTTATTTCAAGCACTAAAGGTTACTTACAGACACTGGTATTTTCTTCAGGGATATTTTATCAAGTATTCCATGATACTTAATATTCATTTGTTTCTTATTTTGAGAATTGAATTATATGAGAAATATAATTGGGATGACCTTCTTTTTGATTTAAGTACTATTTTTCTAGGTCAAAGATTAGAGTATCTTACATTTTGTTATATGGTAACATTGAGTGACTTAAATGTGAGTTACCTTATTAACAATTTTCTACCCTGAGTCTTTCATTTAGGTGTTCTGCGTTAACTTGCCAGATTTTTCAATATGAACAATGGCTTGTACCCTGTGTGCAGTTGAGAACTCACTGGTTACTTTACAAATCTGGTACCATCTAACAGAAAGAATGAAGTTCATGGAGTAAGTACTATGCCTAAGCAACTTATTGACTGCTTAATTGTGGGCGAGTTACTTGCTTTCTATGAACATTCCACATATCATTAATATATAATTAATGGGACAATAGGCCATGGGTTGCATAATATATATTACAAAATAGTCCTCAATTACAAATTATCAATTATCAGATAAATAGTAGCTGAACATCAAATGAACCTTATTAAGATCTTTTTTCTCAATTTATAATTTATATGTTCATAGAACTCATCCTTTCCTTTTCCATGCTTTGATTTAACCTGACCCGTAGATTGAAGAAATACCTCTCATCATGTTTGTGATTACACAGACATAGTATTCTCATGGATGCATTTAATCCTTCCCTTTATTTGATCATCAACACAACAAATTTTATTCAGTCACTAACAGAACTAAAGGACTCAAAACTATCATGTCTCTGAATTACTCATGTTTTAAGTTGCTTGAAGCAATCGGTTAACATGAGTCATTCACACTCATTGGTATTAGACATCACTTCATAAAGAGAAAGGTTGACAAAGAATCCTTAGTAATTTCCAACCTTGATTTAGTTTCTAGTTTCTAGTTGTATGACCTTGGATGAGTCATTTAATTTGATTAATTATCACTTGTCTCAACTGTGAATTGGGAGGTGTAATAGTACCCCATGACACTTCTGGATTTGTTATGTGTAGTAATTGCTGTAATACTTACACTGTTTAATATAATTTAGTTATCATGCTAGTATGATATACATAAATCTTGTTCAATAAGTTTCATGTGTTTAGAATATAATAAGAAAGGAAGAACTTTGTAAACTGAAGCTTGTTCAGGCTGAGGAATCCTAGAGGTAAGATGTGGCAATGGCTTGTTCCTTTGTCTCTCTGATCTTTCAGCATTAAATCTTAATATCAGGCTCCCACGTTTTTTTTTTTTTTTTTTTTTTTTTTTTTTGGTTTTTCGAGACAGGGTTTCTCTGTGTAGCTTTGCGCCTTTCCTGGAACTCACTTGGGAGACCAGGCTGGCCTCGAACTCACAGAGATCCGCCTGCCTCTGCCTCCCAAGTGCTGGGACTAAAGGCGTGCGCCACCACCGCCCGGCTCCACGTTTTTTATCATAAGACAATTTAAAATTCATCTAGTTACATATAGCATCCTACATTTGGGGCACAAATTCACAAAAAAGCCGCTTGCCTGTGGCTCAGGTTGGAGCTACATGTGGCCAGAATCTCCACCCCATGTGGGCAAGAGTCCCTAACCTGCTGGCTAAGATTTTATTATAGCCCCTCTGCAGCAAACTGCATAGGTTTTTGGACTCCAAAGACTGTAGGAATCAGCCACTTTCATATGTTCCCCTGTGCAGAAGGAAGGCTTTTTCACTTTTTTCCTCTCCCAACGGGTTTTGGCTTTCTCTGGGCACCCTCCTTAGGCTGCTGCCACACCATCAGCTGAATCATCATTGTCAGCAGATTTGGTGAGTCAATTGGGATTTTTTTTCTTTCTTTTTTCTTTGGTTTTTCAAGACAAGGTTTTTCTGTGGAGTTTTGGTGCCTGTCTTGGATCTCATTCTGTAGACCAGGCTGGCCTCGAACTCACAGAGATCCACCGGCTTTGCCTCCTGAGTGCTGGGATTAAAGGTGTGTGCCACCACTGCCTGGACAATTGGGATTTCTTAAAGGGAGGAATTAGTTAAAAGAAAGTTTTTTTCCCACATTAAAAAATGGGAAAAATTTTTACATTAGAAGTCATTTAATCTCTGTTTGACTATACATTAAACTGTCTGAAAATGGAATAATTAAATGAGAGGATAATTAATGTTGATGGGATAGATGTAATGTCAATTATGAATATTATTTGTTTGATCATTTTTGTTTTGTCATTAAAAAAGTTGGTTAATATGAGTACCAAGATAAAAGTTTTAGAAAAACTTGTTAAAACAGATCACAGAGATTTCAGACACAGACAGAAGAATTTAAAGGAGAACCAATTTCAACATTGCATTATAAGATTACAGAGAAACAGCCTAAGTCTTTCAAACAGCCAATCTTCATCTATCCAGTAACCTTACAGGAACTACCCAGTGATAGATACCCTCAATGCTGTGTAAGAACTGACTGGACTCTTGTGCAAATGTTAGATTTGAGGAGATTCAAAGAAGCAATAGTCTCATATGGGATTCACTCATTTTTTGTGAAACAGATGTTAAACTCATGGTAAACTTATAATAGAATTATCCCTCAAGACTGGTGAGATTTGGTTACAGCAGTCTGAGAAGCTGGTCCCCAATTACAATGGAGAACCTGGTGAAAAAATGAGGCTAAGACCATTAAACAGCAGAGTGGGGGTAGAGGTCTTAAAATTTCCCAAGATCAACTTCTTGGCAACAACAAATGGCAGCCTTGAATGCTTGGGACAGAATTGAAGAAGTAGGAAAGAAAACTGAGTCATTTACAAAAGTTATACAGGACCCCAAAGAAACCTTTACTGATTTCTTACAAAGACTGACCTCAGCAGTAAATAGAATGATACCAAATTCAGAAGCTAGACAAATAATAATTAAATCTTTGGCTTTTGAAAAAATGCTAATGGACAATGCAAGAGGGTAATTAGGTCATTAAAGGCAAGATCAACACCCTTGGAAGAATGGATCTGAGATACAATTAATATTGAATCTCATAACCATGATAATGCTTGGATAGGAGAGTTGATTTCCAGAGGTTTGAAGAAAAATAGTAATGTCAAATGTTTTAATTGCAGTAAACAAGGTCACCTAAAAAGGGACTGTAAACAGGGTATTCCTAAAAATAATGTTTTCTCAAGGAATAATCCCAACAGAATGCCCCTCCCTTCTAGATTATTCAGAAGGTGTGGCAAAGGCAGACATTGGACTAATGACTGTAGATCAACAAGGGACAGACAAGGTAATCCCTTGCCTTTGAAACAAGGAAATGGCCTAAAGGACCTCTTGAAGGCCCCAGTGTCAAATTCCATTCAGTCTTTTTCTGTCAATATGGAAGAAACTTCTTCCCAGAGCAGTTAAAGAACCGAATGCTTATTGTAAGAAACCCTACTGCTCTGGATGATAGAACAGCTTTAGAAAATAAAACAAAATATAAGTAGAAACTATAAATCAAAATTGATAAAGATTAGATTTGGAAATTCCCCAAAGTTAGGATTGGGGAAAGGTTTTGTTTTTGTCTTTTAGGAGAATGAAGGCTAAGGAATCTGAAGAACACTGTACAAACGAGAAACCTGAATGAAAAGGAGAAATCATCCAGAAAAAAAATGTTCCATGAAAATGAATTTCTGCAATGAACTATGGCCACGCACAACAGTGACTTTGAAGTCTCCAAAAAGATGATGGGACCTCACAGCAATGATTTCATCAGGACAATGATAGTGGCATTAAGCTGACAAACACCACCCAAAGATTGGCTTTGGACTACAAAATGCTCAGAAAAAAAATATCAAGATGGCTAACTGAGAGGATACAGCCTCACAGACTACTCCAATCGGGACTTGACTATAATCCTAAATATTCTTTGTGTCCCCATAAGACTACCAGACCCCCAATCAACAGGAAGTAGCCTAGAAAATGACACCCACATTCCCAAAAATGGATTATGGATTTTTGTCTTTGTTTAGAGGTTGGTTAAAAATTGTTATTGGTCATAGTCAATCTCTTTCTAAAAGAAGAAAGAGGATATGGTATAGTGCTGTATTATATAGGAATGATAAGAGGAAAAGAGATTATTGAATCTACTTTTAAAAAGTAACTACTAGTTTTAAATATTTTACATTAGATTGGATTTTTGTATATTGATACAAATTGTGTACATTGATACAAAGGTGAGATTAATTTTGTTAGAATATACTGTAAATATATTTCTATTCTTGCATTATACCTATACAGCTCATTTAACAATGTAATGCAAATTGCTAGTCCTTGAAAGTTATTATTACCAACTAATTTGGATATAAAGAAATAAAAGTTAGTAGTTAGTCATTACAGTTGAACTTGTAGTTATATTAGGTATGTTTTCAAGGCCAAACAGAGATATATTTTAGAGAATCTTCAAACACTTCAGAAATCTGCAGAATATAGCATTTAAGATGTTTTAATAACATAGATTTTTTTTTTATGACTATGAGACATGTCTGCTCCTGGCAGTGTCAATCTACTTCAGAGAAAATGATGGGCATCAAAGACACTCCATATGGAGTTTACTTTCTTCATGGCAAGAGTTAGCCACTGGGCAAGAAAGTGCCCTTGCCTCAACTGTTGACAGTATGGTGTTCAAATGGACAAGCAGGACACAAAAGACAGGACTACCAAATCTTGCCAAGACAAGGTAGGCAGGCCCTTTAGAAAATCCTGCTTCACAGATGAATCTGTCAGATATACTAGGCCTGTAGGCCGACGTTGGATGTCCCAATGTTACAGATAAACCTTGGGTGACTGTCCAGGCAGCCAGTTGTTTCTGTTTCTGTCATTTCTCACATTTTTGGAAGTCATTTGCTTGCACTTCCTGCTTACTTAGGTAATATTATTTCCTTCTTGGGTATCTGAGGGAGTTGAAGACTAGATAGTTATAGTTATAGTGTTCCTTGTTAACAAATTCAGAAAAGAAACTAACTAAAGAGGTGTAAAGCATATAAGTTTGAAAGACATCAAAAGATAGTATTTGATTGTTAATGCAAGTTAGGATAAAAAGCAAATTAGGTACAACATTTTGGACTTACCAAAATAGGATAGATAATGGAGTATTTTCTCTGAATTTATGAAATGTTTATGGACTGGACATTGTTAATGTAATTCTTGACTGTATATATTGTATATACTTATTGTATATAGTTTTTCTTATATTAGTTATAACCTTCTTTTATTTTAGAAAAAGAAGGGGGAAATGTGGTGATATATTATGTATCTTAATAAAATTTGCCTGGAGATCAGAGTACAGGACAAACCACTAGATTAAACATAGATGCCAGGCAGTGGTAGCACATGCCCTTCCTAGCACTCAGGAGGCAGAGATCCGTCTGGATCTCTGTGAGTTCAAAGCCACCCTGGACTACACGAGATTGACTCAGTCTAGGAGAGAAAACAGAGTCAGACAGTGGTGGCACACACTTTTAGTCCCAGTACTGGGAAGCACACACACCTTTAACCCCAGGAAGTGATGGCTGGGTGGAGGAAGGCATATAGACATGAGGAGACAGGAACTAAGGGCTTTTCAGCAGAAGTGTCCCTCTCAGCTAGAGGCTTTTTTGACTAGAGCCTTTCAGGTGAGAACTCAGAGGATTTCAGTCAGGATTCATGGAGTTGGTGAGGTGAGACATGGCAGTATCGTGTTTCTTTGTCTCTCTAATCTTTCAGCATTTATCCCAAATGGTTTTTTTATTAAGACCATTTAGGAATTCGTGTTACATTTTGGTATACCCATTTATCCCTTTACCCCACTGTTGAGACTAATAATTTATATATTCATACATAAATATTTGCTTTTATATATATATTTATATATATTTATATATATATTTATAAAAGCAAATATTTTTATATATATTTGCATATATATTTATGAATTCTCTAGTTAGCCTTTAGTCTCTGTAAAGGCAGTTGTATTCAATATTTGTCAATTTTAATACTTGCACCTGCCTTTGGATGTGTTTAATGAATGACAAATAAAATTTACAAACTACATAATTCTACAGTAGTTTGTGAAGGGTCTTTGGACTTTCAGTCACAGGTTGAGACCATGGCAATACTGCTCTTGAATCATCCTCATGCTGTGACTGTAACTTCAGCCCCAGTGTTTTCATGTATACGATTAGTTTTGTGAGGTTTAAATGAGGATGTCAAGTGAATACATAATCTTTTCTTTCTTGCTTGTCTCTGCAATGCTAGGGACCAAACCCAAGGCCTCATGTATGAGAGGCCCCACTCTACAGCTGAGTTGCAACTTCATTCCTCAGTAAAATTCTTGTGACTAATTCTTATCTGAGTAAATAATGAGCCTTCTATATATTTAAATTTTCAATTAACAAACATCATTTTTTGTGCAAAAATTAGTGCTACCTATTTATATTTGTACAAGTTCTCATAAAACATACTTAAAAACAACACAAAGTTATTTAGATAACATTTTAAGGTCTCAGCATTAAAGAAAATTATATGAATCTTTATATTGCATACTATCACTTAGGTACTTAATTTATATCACTCCTCCAGGAAAAGAATCAAAATTTGCTGAGGTGCTTGCTGAAGTGGAGTAAATACACAATGGGTAATAGAGGAAGGTAGTTATAAATACCAGGGAAGTCCACATGACCAGTTACAGAAATGAGGTTTATAATTGACCTGAATGTTTCAGTCATGTTTTGGTAAGAGTATGTTGTGCATATCTATATCTATATCTATATCTATATCTATATCTGTATCTATATCTATATATACATATACATCAGATATTTGTGTTTTATTTCATCTATGTCATTGTCATATAACGTAACATCAATTGAGATAAAATCAGTGCTTATATTGTTTAAGTTATGAGATACTAAAAGAATGTTTCTCAAGGGACATTACCTATTCTAAAATATATAATAATATGTTTTCAGTAGTATGTGGGATAGTTGCGTTTGTGGTTTTACATGGTTATATAAGTTAGGCATAATTATGACTTGGTCATTGTTTTTCATTTGAAACTTAAACATGACATAGGAAAATATGATTGTGTGTCAAGCTCACAAGGGGGTAGACTTATGATGACTAATCTTGGTTGTCAAATTGACTACATTTGGAAGTAACTAAAACCTAAGCAGCTGGGCACACTTATGTTGGATTTTTCTTGCTTGGATTATTTGAGGGGGAGACCCACCTTTAAATCAGGGTAATTTAGTGTCAGAAGACCCACCCTAAATCTGGGTCATACCTTCTGGTGGCACCCCACATAAAAGGACATGGAAAAAAAGAAGCTTTTGCTTACCTTCACTTTTATTGGCAAGTTCTGAGCTTTTGAGCCTTTCTTTTGCTGGTGTTAGAACCTACTTCTTCAAGATTTCAATGTGGACTGAAACCTGGCAGCTCTGTAGAATTTATCCAGGACCAGATTGGGACAGCTAGCTGAGCTATCCAATCCCAGCAGCCATTGTTGGACTACTTGGACCACAGCCTGTAAGCCATCCCTTTTTAATATAGCAGTCCTATTCTTTTAGAGACCCTGGGCTAATACAATTATTCTACTAAATAAAAGAAGATTTAAAAGGAAATAAGATAGTCTTGAACTGTTTAATTCATATACAACTGATGTGTAAGTTGTGTCTTTAATTCAGTTTCCACAACATAAACACATTTTTAAATGTCTTTGTATTCTAGCCCTTGTAGGCTTGAACTGTCAATGAAAAGCTGACAGGAGTTTATTCAAGGCCTGTTCTGGCTTCTTTAAAACAGGAAGTACAGCATTTTCTTAGCTTACCTATTCCCTACATCTTATCTCCTCAAGGTTGAGCTTCTGTGCCTTCCAAGGTTATAACTGCTTTATTAGGATAAGATATCCATGCTGTTAGATAAAGCTGAAGGCAGTTTCCAAGGCCTTTCTTCTCTTTCAAAGTAACATACGGTTTAAAAATGACCTCTAGAACATGAGAAACTTACTTTTGTTTTCTGACTAGTTTCCTAGATACAGAGCATTCATGTTACAGAGGCACAAAACTCTGGGGACTATGTTGTGGGTGTATGACCACAGCAGTTAGTCCTAAATCATGGGAGAGGCAGTCACTTCTGCTCATCACAACAATATGAGCCTATAGATCTCATCCTGATGACATCAAAGCATTCAACATTGCTTGAGAACATGTCCTAATTCCTACAGAAACTGGATTTTTTTCTTTGATAACCGCCTCAAAAAAAAAAAGGGGGGGGGGGGATGATTTCAGCCAAATCTCCAGTCCTCTATTCTGCAACAGTGAGATGTGTTCTTCCTAAGTATCTGTATCATTTCCTTCTTACAGTACATAAGCCTGACTTATCAAAGAGTTAATTAAGATGTCCATGAATGATAAGCCCTGGAAAGGAAGATGTCGATTTAGTGGATATTAAACCCACCATGTAGACTCCTCGACAGCTGAGAAAAATACCACACAAAGAGGATCTTTAGGATTGTTCTCTGCATGGACACAGGATGAACCTTTGAGCCACAGTAAATTGGAATGATGACTTGGTACCACATAGTTTTAAATGGTGGCTATTAGTAAAGTTTGTCCTGTTAGCTAACTCTAACACTTTATGCTGCGGTTTGAGAACGTCTCTTTTGTTTCAATGTGTATAAAGACTGCTGGATTTACAGTAGAAGACATTTTCAGAGGACATTTAGAACATCCCAGTCTTTCATGGGTCACATTCTTCTTTCAGGAAGCTTGTTTCCTCTGTCCCATCACATAAGCACAGATTAACTTCTAGTTTTGCTTTCTAACTACATAGGAATATTTATATAAATTTACATTATAATTTTAGTTATTATACCTGAACAACCACCCAGCCCTGATAATATGAATGTCTCATAACATGAACTTCTATTTGATTTAAGATTCTACCCCATATCTCCATTGGAAACATCACTAGCATTGGGTAGACCTTCCTCAGATCAATATACTATATGAGCATTTGTTTCTCAATATCTCCACACAAATACTTTTGAGCCTTTACATGTAGAATTTGCTATTTACAAATAAAAGTATTATGTTGACTTATTATACTCAATATAAAATGCAGAGCAATTGGTAATGTTGAAAATATTTGAAAGCTGTCATAAATTTAGATTTTTAGTTTTTTCTTTTCAAATAAATTGTTATAAATTATTAGAGAATTCTATCCTCTTTGCTCTTCTATGGAGATCACTGTTCTCAGATGTGACAAACTGTAAAACTCTTCCAGAGGGTTATTTCAATGTCTAGAAATTACAAAGATAAAGTACCACAGGGTTGGATGAAGCCACATACAAATATCAGTAACTAGAAAGAGAAATTAGAAAACAAAAATTTGGACAGTGTGTTTTTAGATACATATATAATGTATCAGTGTGTCAATCAACTACAACTAAGGAATACTGTACAGTAACATGAATATGTTATATTATATTATATAGCAATGCTTTGGTCAATGATAGAACCCATATGCATAAACAATGATAGTCTCATAAGACTGTGATGGAGCTAGAAGATTCCTACTTTTGAGAATTTTTATAGTGAGTACTCTGTGTTTTTATATTAAAATGTTGAAATACTATTTTATTACAATGCACTTCACTATTCTTATACCAGCATGCTATATGTTTGTGTGGCGTAAGGGTACAGTTGTCTATACCATTTGAGGCTTCTATAAGTACAGGGTATGATGTATGCACAAGGATGATGAAATAATTTCATAACACCCCTGTCATTATAAACAAACAAATCACTTGTAATGGTCAATGTGATTTTAATGTATTTTCTATGCCATGGATGGCACATTCAAAGGTAGGAGTACCTCAGACCTACAAATATCACAAAATGTTCCTGCAGTTTATGTTTCCATATGGCTCTTATAAAAACCCAGAAGACTCAACTGTGAGAGGGAAATTTCTCAAGTTTTTGTTTAACTTCCTCTCAGATATAAGAAGTCTAATTTTAGAACAATACCAGACAATAAGATTTACTTTGATTACTTGTAGACGTATTAAAGAAAAAACACAAAGCCAAGGTGAAGAGAAAAACCCAAGAGGTCAGAGCTAAGAGCCTTACCCGCTTGTTGCTGGCTAGCCTCTTTCGCCAAAGCAACCTCTCCGAGAAAAAGGGAGGTATTTCCTGTGCGTTCGTCTTTAAATAGAATTCTGTTCTGCCTTCTCATTGGTCGTAAGCCCAACTACCTGACTGCCTCGTCACTGCAGTTTGTACAGACCTCCAGACACACATTGGAGCCTGTGTCTCCAATACTAGCTATATCCTTGAACACACAGAGATCTATCTAGCTCTGCCTGCCGAGTTCTGGGATCATGAGAGCCAGCGCCTACTGGAGGTGCTTTTGACCAGGAACTGCATTCATTCCCCTAGCTCTGGAATGCCAGAGTCCTGCACTTTGGCAGGCATTGTTGTTGTTTGTTTGTTTTTACTTAGTTTCTTGTTTTTAATTAGTGCGAAAACAGACTTTTAAGTGCTCTGTTCTATGGCAGAATTCTTAAGAAAGGAGCCATATTTCCCCCTCCCCCCTTTTTCAGCTTTCTCGGGCCCTACGTGGAAATACAGGCCTATATTGGAATGCCAAAATGTTTTTTTTTCAACTCTTTAAGGACCTGCCACCCAGCTCCCAAATAAATATAGGGAGACTTATTCTTACTTGTGAATGCCTGGCTTTAGCTTGGCTTGTTTCTAGCTAGCTTTTCTAATTTAAATTAACCCATTTCTCTTCTTGCACATTTTTCATCTGGGCTTTTTACCTTTCTTTATTCTATATGTCTTTCTTCCCTTTTTACTCAGTAGCTGGTTGTGTGGCTGAGTGTCTGGCCTCTGGTGTCCTCCTCCCCCTCTTCTCTTCTTTCTCCTTCTATTTATTCTCTCTGCCTGGCAGCTCCACCTATCCCTCTCCTGCCTAACTATTGGCCATTCAGCGCTTTACTAGACCGATCAGGTGTTTTAGGCAAAGTAACACAGCTTCACAGAGTTAAACAAATGCAACATGAAAGAATGTAACACATCTTTGTATCATTAAACAAATATTCCACAGCATAAACAAATGTAACACATCTTCAACTAATATTCCACAACACAGGCCATTTATTCTTCTAATGCATATTCTCGCCTCTCCTCGCCTCTCCTCTCCTCTCCTCTCCTCGCCTCTCCTCTTCTCTTCTAATGTCTTCTCTTTTGGGGGTATATATTGGTTGTTTTGATGGCATCCCATCAATATTTAATTTTTTGCACATTTCTTTACTTTCTTTTTTCCTCACAGATTAGGTAATTTCCAGTGATAAATCTTACCCATGATTCTTGTGCTTGCCATGAGACTGTGACTGAGCCCAATTTACAAGTCTTTCAGCTTATTTCTCATGCTTCTCTAATTCAGAGTATGTCTGCTTCTTTTATAATATATCCAATTTCTGTGAGTTAGATGAACTCAGTCTTCATGAGTCTTCTCATTTTTCTCTCGTGTCTTACCAGTCTTCTCATGTGTTCAAATATAGATTTCATGATTCCTTTTAACTTTTCTGTTCTCCTTTAGGTCTCTGAGCATGTTTTTTAAGTCTTTGTTCATTTCTTACCCTCTTATAAAAAAAGAAAAAAAATACAAAAAAATGAAAATCAAAACAATAAAAAAACAAGACCCCCTCCAAAATGTCAAAATGAAACACCCCACAAAAGAAACAAAAAAACCAAACCCAACATGAAATGTGCTTTGTGTTGGCCAACTACTCCTGGGAAATGGAATTTGGGGAAAGGGGAAAACATGATCAAAATAGTGAATGAAAAAAAATTTAAATATAAAAGAGAAAAAAAAAACTCTTTACTTTGAAACATGTAGAAGGAGGAGGAGGATTAGAAGGAGGAGGAAGAAGGAAGGAAAAAGAGGGGGAAGGAAGGAAGAAGTAGGTCTTTGTCTAGTAAACTCAAAGTCTCAGTTTTTTGAGTTGTTTTGTTTTGTTGTTTTTTTTTTGTTTTTTCAGAGCTGAGGACCGAACCCAGGGCCTTGCGCTTGCTAGGCAAGCACTCTACCACTGAGCTAAATCAGGTTTTTTTTTTTTTTTTTTAATAGACTATATTTTTTTATTGTTTGTATGTCCTGTGATCCTTATAGAAATTGATCATTAAAGGAAATAGCACTAACCTCTCCAAATGAATGTAGAATAGCTCTCTTCCAAGAAGACATGCCTGATCAGCTGAGTGTTGGAACTTAAGGTCTTTAGACTTTTTCTGTGTATGTGTTATCAGTCAGTCTATGTGCATGTTCCCTCCAGGCTCCCAGTTTCCCTGGCTGCTTTATTTTGGGAAACTTGTTGTTCTATTTTATTTTTCTGTATCTACTCCATTGTTTCCAGTCCTCTGTGGATCTCTAGTCTTCTTGGTTTTCACTAGTTGTGCCTGCTCTCTCCTACAGGTTTCCTCAGCCTGAGATCTGAACTCATTTTATCAGAGCTTTGAGTTGCATATACACCAGACCCTCTCATAAACAGATTAGAAAAAGGCATTGGCTCAATCTTTTCTTTATAGTTATGAAAAGGTTGGGGGCTAACTGGATTTTTTATTTCCCCACACTGGGTTAGGCAAGAGTGACTACAGTGCCATGAAAGTTCCTACCATTTCAAATGTGGCTTTTGTGGCTTTTCTTAGTTCTTTGCTTGGTTGTTTTAGCATTTTTACTAATTTCCAGAGCTCATATAATTTTATTTCACCAGTTTCTAGTTTATTTAGTATCTCCTTGGGTATGCGTTTGCTTGGAACTTTGTTATTTGTATGCTAATTTTCCTGATTTTAAAGCTTAAAATCCTCTTCGGATCGTACTAGTTGGTTATTTAGCACTTCTCTGGACTCTAGTGTCCTCTTCTCTTGTTGATGTTTTTCTTGTGGTTGCCAGTGCACCTGACCTAGAGAGTCTTCACTCTTCTTGCCATGCTTGACTACTTGAAGACAAATTTCAGGATGATTAGGTCTGCCTTAGAGAAATTTACCTATTTTCTGCCAAATGTAGAATGATGAACCTGTTTTGACAAAGACATCACCTGATTCAAAAGATTCTGGGACTACTTTGCTGTTTTATTATTTCTTGGGGGGAGGTCATGTTTGAAAGAGAGTAAATGGGGGCTTGGGAGAACTACAGGGGCAGGACAGGGAAAGAGACCAACAAGATTACAGTTTAAGTTTTAGGAATGAAGGATTAAAAACTGGAGAAGAGAAAAGTGAGCAAAGTCATTGACTTAGTTTTAAAATAATGTTACTGCTCATATTCCCACTGTGTATCTATATTACCAAATAATATGGTATGCCAAAATAATAAACAATAGCACAATAGTCTGTGGAGCACTGGTATCTGATTTATCTATATAATACTGATTGCTAACAGGGCATATCAATACATATTAAATGACATTATATTACATTTTAAAAATAACAATTATGAATGTAAACCTATAATATGTATTTTTCTACAATAAAACTAGTTTCATTGTCAAACAGCATTACATGAACTATCCATAAACATACAAAAACTATTTAAGTTTGATGCATACATTGGAAAATAAATCTTTGTGTAGTCTTAAAGAGATCATGTGCACCATGCATGTTTTTTTTCTCCTGGATATAGAAATTTGTCATGTTTTTCTAATTTTTTCTCTTGTATATCATTCAATAAAGTAGTTGCATTGAGGAGGGTTCATTACCTAGAGTTCTTCTGCATGCTACAAGTCATTTCAACTATTGAAAATCTGGTTCTAAAAGAATGAATCACAGTGGTCCTCATCTGTTTACTCTCATTGATTGTTTATTTTATTTTCTCTACCTGGAACTTTGTTTTTCTCTTCATTTCTGTTCACATTTATTTTAGGTTTGCTAAATGAGATACGAAGAAAGTGGAAGCAGTGTTCAACTTAGTCTTCTGTTTTAAAATAGTGCAGTGTATAAGAAAGAACACTCCTTGATCATGACACCTAAGTTCTAATCTTAGGTCATTCATTATCTTCTAATATAGCACTGTTCAAAGAAATTCACCTTTTCCTCCCTAGTCTACTATATAAGTGTAACTATTTGTACCAGGTAGAGGGACATAGAGTTTGTGGGGAAAGTCACTGTGAAATTTAAACTATTGAAATTATCTTCCCTTTGACACTATTTTTTTTTCAATATTTTGTTGATGCAAATAGATATTTCATGGATTTGGGGTAGAAACTTGGGGTATTACATACTTAAGAAGGTAGTTCCTGGAGAGAATGCAGGTCAACAAAGAGTGTTTGTGATTAGGTCATGCCCTTCCTCTCCCCTTCCTCCAGGGACTTTTTAATCTACTTGGTAGAACACCCAAAGCCCTTCCATCAAAGACTTTTACTTCTCTTTCTCCAAAGTCATTTCCTTTTCACTTCCTTCTACCCTAACATCTTTGCTGACTCAGACATCTCAAGATCACAATAGCCACATTTTTCTAGTCCTTTGCTCATAAGGCCTTTAAGCCTACATAGTTTTTGTAACAAATATTCAATTTCCAGATTGTGTTGAAACAACAATTCTTTCAAACCATCTTCCCTGTTCATATTTTTAAAAATACTATTCTGTATCTTTCTAGCACCATTTTACTACTTTGTTTTTTCTGTGTATGTTTGTTTTATATTTGTCCTTTTATTGAATTGTGCTCCATTTTAGAATGTGAACTCCAGGAAGGCAGGACAGTTATCTGTTACATTTCCAGCTTTCTGATTTATAATTGGCATGTAGATATTTAACAAATACTAAGTGAGTAATTGCCTGGCTGGATAAATGAATGAATGTGAGTGCATATTTTCTGAACACTAAGTAAGATTTTTAGCCGTGTCTATATTTCTAGAAATGTGCTATCTCTTGTAGATTAAACACCTGGTCACAGTTCATAGCACTTAGCTTAAAAAAAAAAACTTTCATAATAGCCCACTCTTTTGCTCTTACCTCAAAGGCCTGGACTCTTCTTTTAAGCCATCACTTTAAAGACATTTGTATATTTTTCTAAAGATGCTTAATGAGTTGGAAATAACCATGCATGAAGCCCTTTTAGTATAACCTTTACAAAGTTAGCATTTGCAATTTAAAATTCTTGTTAGATAACTTGCTAGAGGAAGATGTATTCATTTATATTAGATTGTTTCTATTTCAGATCATTTTGAAGTCACTTTTCAAGTAATTTAAAATATGAGGTTATAGCACAATGGCAAGTGTAGATCCTGAAAGACAAATTCAGACTTCATTTATGTGATGCTCTATGGACAGTTTGCTTGCAGCATTACTGTAGAGACAGTTAGAGGCAAGAGTTTGAATCCAAGAGCCAGAGACCTGGCAGTGATGCTGAGGGATGCAAAACTAATTGTGATTAGTGGGATTTTAGAATTGAATGTCCTGAACACTTCTGAGCATAGCTGCTCCACAAGCAGAGGAGAAAAATGGGAAAAACAGTGAATTACTGAGACTGCCACACAGTTGTGTTGGCTCTAGCTTTGCTACCAGAGTGCTGCTGAGCTTTCTATGACTGTAATAATTTTTAGCTATAGGATGTGGCAAAAATGTCTTGATCTACAAGGGTAAAGAATAAAGGAGAGATGTCTATAATTCTCTATTAGGTAGAGACCAAGTGCTCATAAAAATTTACTTAAATAGAAACTGTTTTTCTTCTTAGTTAAAAGTAGAACGATAGCCCAGAGGGGAAAAAGCCCTATCCTATAATCTTATTCCTTTGTTAAAAGATAAAGCAAGGACTGGAGAGTTTGCAAAGGTATTTTTACCTTCAAAATTATATTTTCAATGGTGCATAGAGAGAAATGAAGGTATCATAAAAATATATTTCTCTATAGACCATATTGCTGCCTTCTAATAATTGAGAAGTGTGATGTTCTATTGGATTTAGTTCAGCCACTTACCCATGTTTTCTTTCTTTGGTTCCTTCTTTGACAAAAGACAAACAACAACTTTAAAGGCGCATTAGCCTGCGATGCTGGGACTTTATGTGCTCAGCTCAGATGTGAGGATGGACAGTGATGCTGCAAGCCAATCAGGTGCTGCCTGTGGAGATGCTATGGTTTGCAGCCCTTTCATGCATATTCACTCAATAAAGCTGTTGTTTCACTGGCCCTGGAAAGCTGCTTCCTGCATTGTGCTGGGATCTTGAAGTGCCAGTGTGACAGTGGTGAAGTATTTGAAGTCCATTGAAGCTAAGAACAAAAGCTTTTTTAAGATGGAAAAGTTAAATTTAATTTTTTTCACTCTTCTGGAAAAACAAAAACAGTAAGAAGAATACTCAAAAATAAAAACAAACTTCTGTCATCATTTTACTTTTAGGAGTACTAACTAAATTTATTTCTATATTTCTGAAGGGCAATGTGAACACCAGCACTGCTTCTTATGACAGGCAATTCATACTCAATGCTAATTGACCAATACAACTAAAGTGTAGTTACAATTTAACCTTTCGAAAACAATTCGAAGACAAAGTGGTACACATAAGCTAACCTGTTGCTAGTTATAAAAGTTCCTGAAATAATCGGCATCACTCAGAGCTGAGCTTGACACTTAAAAGCTAGCTGTTGAGCGCTCAAGCAGGGATGCATGAAGGCTACACTGTGGCCCTGACTAGTTCTGCCTCTGCCTTGACCTGGTGCTTGGCGGCTGGATCAGGGAGCCTCGCAGGTCTTCAGCTTCTTCCAGCAGTTAATGAGCAGAGCAAACACAGGGCTTCTTCTAAGACTTTCTCTTCTCATCCACAAGTCAGTTTGTTTAGGGAATGTTTTTCTATCCCTCAGTTGGGTTTTAAAACAATGTGTTAGTGAAATTTTGTTATACCTGCTTTAAAAAAAAAATTAAAATGTTACCGGACATTTTTACTTAGTAAATTTATTGGCTAATGAGCTTTGTTCTCATAGAACAGTTCTTAAACAAAAACCAAAAATAAAACCAAACTAATAACAAAACACAACAACAACAACAACAACAACAACAACAACAACAAACGAGCCACATAAAATGCCCCCACAGTTGCACAGCCTATTACTAACGCTTATGGTATATTGTGGTTATGCACATTGTCTGCCATTAAGTTCTAAGGGTCCTCCCATGATTGGCAGGTGACCATCCCCCCCACTTCTGCAAATGTAACAGTCTACAGTAACCACCTTCTCCCACACTGTCCCCAAATCCAAGTGTGATGACCCACAGTGTTGTTTACCACGTCTTTATTTTTTATAATTAGCAGACAAATCTGCATTCACCTTCTAAGAGCATTTCTCCATACCATTTGACCCTATCAGTTACAACCTTGCCTCCTTGGAACTTTATTTCCAGTCATTTTTGGTATTTTGTGGCCTTCCATCTTCCACTCGGGAGGTCTCTGTTTCCCGGATGTTGAATGTTGGACTGCACAATTCTCTCTCAGGTTACCACTGCTTAAGTTTGAATTCTATAGTTAATAGGTAATATGATGCCAACCCATTGTCTTATCAGCTTATTCAGACATCTCAATGTCGCTTCAGTGAAACATATTAAAAACTGAACCAATTCCATCTTTTCCCAACTCACCAATAAGTTGTGTATAAGCTTGCCAGACTTTGTCCATACCACACTCCTGCACTAATTCGCCTTACTTTAGTTCAACTCCATCTTAGAATTGACCATACTCTTCTTTTAGCCAGGTCACACTGCTTTGGTTGAGATTTGGCACTTATCTCTGGAGTTACAACAAATTCTTTTGATTCCTATTTATTCCCACAGTGTAATCAACAAAGTAGTTTAAAACGATAGATCTGCTCACATGTTACTCCTCACTTAAAACTTGTCAGTTTTTTCTGTTGCTTTCCAGACACCTCTCCAAATAACAGTCCAGGAAAGGTCCTTTATGATTCCTCTGTTGGACTTCCCCAATTGTCCATGGCAACTTCACTAGAAGTAAACACAACTCTTAGAATTCTTCAAACATTAAATACCCTGTTTTATATCTCTCTTCCTATACTCTTAATTTTTCTTTAGCTTTTTGCATTTATATGTGATGTGTATGTGTGTAAGCGTGTGTGTGTGTGTGTGTGTGTGTGTGTGTGTGTGTGTGTGTGTGTGTGATGGACTCATTTGTATGTTTGGGCTTGTACTCACACATGGTCTTGTACATCCTCTTGACATCTATTACCATACTTGATCAATTTCTACCTAAAATATTGAGAAAGAGTCTCTCACTTAATCCCAGAACTCTCCAGTTTGGCTGCTGTAGCTGTGAGTTTGCTCAGGCTTCTGTTTCTGCACCCTGAGCCCGAGGATACTGTTATAGGCTATCATGCCTATGTGTGTGCTGGGGATCCAAACTCAGTTTCCCTATGCTATTCTCATTACCTGGGATGTGATTTACCCTTGAGCAGTCTAAAGAACTATTCGTGATGTAAGATATGCATACATGATACTCCATATAAACTGTATTAATTATTCCTTCCTTGGGTTTGCCAGTGTTTACCTCTACCTTGTCCAAACTTCATTTGTTTTTCGTATTCTAACATGTTTTATTTCTATTAGAATCTCCAGTTCCTAACTCTGTCCCTGCTAATAGTTACTCTGTCCATCTGTATAATCAGTGTTCCAAAGGAGTCCTCAAAAATAGTTGAAAACAATGATTAATTATGTGACAATATTTGTTGAGGAGTTCATGGTCTATCCTTGTGGCTCTTTCTCCCATTAAATATAATCTGTGAATAAAAGAATAAAATGGGAATAGGTTGGTATTAAAATCCTGAGAGGATATGTGACCATTGATGGCAAAAGGACAAGAGAAAGAACCGTAAGTATTTGGACCACTACTGAAGGTTAGATGGAGACCACCTGGAGAAGAGGATGTGGCAGGAATGAGTGCCAGGACAGAGATAAAAGTGACTGTAATGGAAATGGTGGCTATGCAACACCAAAGAGGCAACTCTCCTGTAAACAGAGTAACTGTGCTCTCATCCTGCTAGAGTTACAAGTGGGTGGCATTTGAGGGTCTTTGGTAATGGTCATGACAAAGGCTAAGGAAAAGGTTCAGACTTGGTCTAATACTTCTTTTACTATAGGTAGTCATATACTGTTAAGGCAAGGTAACATGAAACAACAGATCATATTGTAATATTTCTGTTCTTTATGTTCAAGTGTATCTAAAAGTGTTTCTTGTTTACATAACAGTAAATGCTATTAATTTAAAGTTATTCTCCATTATGAACGTTTCACTCTTTTTCTCTCCAATGACTGCAAAGGCACTCTCTCTGACTGCAATTATTGTGTTCTGTTATTGAGTTCTCCAAGCAGAGTTCAGGTAGACCTAGGAATGGAAAAGGAATTCATGTGATTAAAACAAAATGCTGTAATGTTTGGCTTAAGAAGAAAAAGAACATAGATATAAACATCTTTAGACATTTGTTTATAATTAATTGCTAATGATAGATTGAAAGATTTGGAAGCAACAGGAAGTGTAAATAATATAGGGAGAAAAAAAGAGAAAAGAATAGTGTTAATAATAACAATTGCAGATGGTTAGCATTTTCTCTGGAAAGTATTGTTTTAAATTTCTGTTAAATCTTGCCAGATCCAGAGAGATTGTTTGTCCTTAAGTAGAACGTGTTACCACTGCTGCAGCCATAGTATATGCTGCTGAAACATCTGCAAAATCAAAGCTAACACATTCACAGTATGTATGCACTCAGATGTTTAACTGATAGATCTCTAGATCACCTAAAGGTTACTTTTGTATTGCTCTATTTCCAAAAAATCAAGTTGTATCCTTTAGAGTATTGATATAATACTCATGGCTTAAACTGTGATTTTTCTTGGCTAGAAGAAATACATGACAAAAGAACTCTTTATCAAAGTGTTCATGCATTTGTATGCTTTTCTTACATACATACCTGTAATTAAGCCCTTCTTTGACTTCCTAAACAATGAAAACAGAATCTAAATAGTCTAAGACATCAAACTGGTAGTGATCCTAGATAGTAAAAGATGTTCATAATATTATTTTGAAGGAAATATTTGAGTATGTTCTGTTGATATTTGGTTGCATGTTCATGTATCTTGTTTTTCACCTAATAATTTATAAGACCTTCATATTGTTTTGAAGTTAGAGTTCTTAGACTATCTAAAATATTAGCAAAAGATGCAATATCTATATAACCCCAAATTGAACAATTAAAACCAGAATAGAGAATCAAAATTAATTGATATTAATGTGTGACTAGGGTAATAACAGTGGTTAAAAAAAGAAAAAGAAAAAATACAAACTAAACAAAGCAGAGTGCTACACAATGGCGTGGTGGTATTGTGTTCCCCAAAATATTGTGTACCTTAATAAACTTATCTGGGGTCAGAGACAGAACAGCCACAATATTAAACATAGAGGATAGGCAGTGGTAGCACACGCCCTTAATCCTAGCATTCCAGAGGCAGAAATCCATGTGTTCAAGGATACACCCAAGCATGGTGACCCACGCCTTTAATCCCAGAAAGAAAGCCTTTAATCCCAGGGAGTGGTGGTAGAAAGCAGAAAGGTATATAAGGCGTGAGGACCAGAAACTAGAGGCATTTGCCCTGGAGAGGCATTTGCCCTGGAGAGGCATTTGGCCTGGTTAGGCATTTGGCCTGGTTAAGCTTTCAGGCTTCTAGCAGCAATTCAGCTGAGAGTCATTTGGATATGAGGACATAGAGAGGCTTCCAGTCTGAGGAAGCAAGACCACCTGAAGATCCGGCAAAGTGAGATAGCTGTGGCTTATTCTGTGTCTCTGACCTTCCAGTGTTCACCCCAATACCCGGCTCAGGTTTGATTTCTATTAATAAGAACTTTTAAGATTCATGCTACAGTGAGAACCTGAGGTTTTTTGTTTTTTGTTTTTCCAGACAGGGCTTCTCTGTGTACCTTTGGCGCCTTTCCTGGAACTCACTCTGTAGACCAGGCTGGCCTCAAACTCACAGAGATCCACCTGCCTCGGCCTCCTGAGTGCTGGGATTAAAGGCGTGTGCCACCACTGCCCATCTTGTTTTTTTGTTTTTAAACACTGCCCAGCTTGCTTTTTGTTTTTAAACAATATTTTCATTCTTTGAGAATTTTATACAACGTACTTTGATTTTTATTCACCCTCCTTCCCCCAACTCCCCCATAGTGACCCTCTTGTCCTTTCCACTCAATTTTGAGATTCCCCTCTACTCCAGCAAAGTCCAATTGTGCCCAAATAGTGGGGTCTGCCCTGGCCTGTGGTTGACTTATCAAGGAGCCTCAGCTTTCAAGAAAACTGACTTTCCTTTTCCCAGCAACTATCAAATGGCAATAACTCCTCAGGTAATGGTGGGATTTCCTGTCTACCTTCCCCTTTTATACTGGAATTTTGTATGATTTGAGTGTGCAGAGGTCTTATATAGTCCATCACAATCATTGTGACTTCATATGCACAGCTGTCCTACCTTGTCAGGAAAATACTTACCTTTTTTTTATTTTATAATTTGATTTAATTTTACATATCAGCCACGAATTCCCCTGTCCTCCCTCCTCCCCCGCCCTTACCCTCTGGAGCCCCCAACTGGATCAGGCCCTCTGGATAACTGAGACAGTTGATTAGCTTGAACTATTTGGGAGGCACCCAGGCAGTGGGACTGGGACCTGTCCTTAGTGCATGAGCTGGCTGTTTGGAACCTGGGGCTTATGCAGGAAAACACTTATCCTAATGTTATCTACCACTTCTGGCTCCTACAGTCTGCCTCCCCCTATTCTGGGAAGATCCCTGAACCCTGGGAGGAAGGGTAAGATCTGTATATGTATGTAGGCCTCATCACTTCACAGTCTCTTATTTCCTGTGCATTGGCAGAGGGGGTCTCTATGTCAGTTCCTATCTACTGTAATGAGATGCTTCTCTGATGAGGGTTGAGAGATGCTCTGATCTATGGGTATACTAATAAGTCATTGAGAGTTGTTTAAATGCTATGTCCATTTAGACAAATAATAGTTTTGTGTTCTCTCCTAGGGCTTATGACCTATTGTGGTGGTTTGAAAGAAAGATGTCACTCAAAGGGAGTGGGACTATTAGGAGATGTGGCTTTGTTAGAATAGGTGTGGCCTTGTGGGAGGAAGGCCTTGTGTGAGTCACTGTGGGTATGGGCTTTGAGGTCTCCTATGCTTAAACTACACTCTGTGTAAAGACAGTTCACTTCCTGTTGCCTGAGGATCAAGATATAGGACTCTTAACTCCATCTTCTGCACCATGTCTGCTTGCATGCTGCCTTGCTTCCCACCATGATGATAATGACTAAACCTCTGAAACTGTAAGACAGCCCCAATTAAATGTTTTCCTTTATAAGATTTGCTATGGTCATGGTTGCTATAGTCATGGTGTCTCTTCACAGCAACAGACAACCTAAATAAGATATCTTTCTAGAGACAGGATCTTCTCTTTTAACAGCGCCAGGTATGAGTTCCTTCTCATAAAGAGTAGACCTTAGATCGAATCAGAAAATGGTTGAGAATGAGGGATTCTTTTGGAAGCATTGTGACCTACATATAGGACAACATTTACACGTGTGTGTGTGTGTGTGTGTGTGTGTGTGTGTGTGTGTGTATGCATGTGTATGTGTGTGTGGCTTCTTGCTATAGCATGCATGTGAAGGTCAGTTGATAATCTGCTTTTACCCTATAGGACTTGATGATTTAGTTCATATCATCAGGCTTAGAGGCAAGCTCATCCATCCACTGAGCCATGTTGCTAACCACACAAAGGGAAACAAAGGGAAGGTTTTTTTAAAGAAAATCTGCAAAACTTTGATGACTTTTTAGCTTCAGCTTTGAAGACTTTTATTTCTTGAGTTCATAATCAAATCCACCTACTCCAGACACCATTGAAGATAGTCCTCACTCTATGAATATGGGAAAATAAGATCTATTAGAGTAGAATACTTCATTTTTCATGTGAAACTTTTTTGTCTATGAGAGTAAGAATGAGATAACTAAAATCTCTATGCTTGAAATTACTTCATTTATCATTCATCAACTATTTGTTCCCATAATACAGTAATTGAACTTAATTCGATTCCACATGTAGCTAAATGCAGAGAACAAAATCCAAAACAGTGAGAAAGATTGCAAGAGACACATGATAAGACTGAGATGGGTGAGGCCATGACAAAGTCATACCCAACTGTTGGCCACACAGAACTGAATTGGAGAAAGGGAAAGCAAGGTAAAATGATCAGGCAATATGCCATTTCTGTTGTCTTATTTGTAAACATGGGATTAAAGTGCCTTGGATTAGTGGGTAGACTTGGTCACTGAATTGGTGATGAAAAGCTCTTTAAGAGTAAACTTGCAAGTTGTTACATTGGACTGAACATGAGGAAGGAACCATGAGCGCACTTTATATTGTTCAAGAGATGGCAGGCAATATTAGAATTAGGTCAGGCTGGAGGCAAGAAGATAGCACAAGACTGAGGCGTTTGAGGTATACTAAATCTGATTTTACTTTTGAATCCCAGTTTCAATTCTTATAATATATCCCAATAGAAGGTGATCCAGGGTGTGATAAATATGTATGTGTATATACATAAATATATATATATATATATATATTTAAATCTTAGAGTCACAGAACTATTAAAGGTTTTCCTCTATCTGTATTTGTTTTTACACAAACACATTCATATTTCTCACATCACCAGTGAGTGTATTTATAGATTTGTCATACATGACATCATGATAAAATACAAGTTTTAAATTTTTTTTACCATATCATCATGCTTATTTTCAACCCTAGCGATAATGCAGGTAGAGCTTTTCTCAGTTAATATTTATATAGTGTTTTTATGACTTTGTAATCAAAATGAAAAAGATAGTTATCAAAGTGCTAAGATTCCAAATCCTGCAAACATTTTTCATTTTTTTGCTATTTTTTCTTGCCATTCTTAAAACTTCATGCTTACTATCATTTGACCAATGGTTCATATTTGAAGTTGTACAATTGCCAAAAGTCCCAAAAACCTTGATAGCATTTGATTTTGAGTACGTAGGCATATGGAAGTTCACAAATGGTTTTCTTATATCTATTTCTTAGAATTTCCTTTTCTTTTCAAAAGAATATGTATGTTTTTTGGTACAATCTCCACAAAACCCTTTGTGATTTATCTTCAAATCCAGCAATGAACCTAAGATTCAGAAAATTAGACACCCACTTCCTTGTTCTTCATGACTTCTCTTTGAAGCAGTAACTAAAGGGAGAACATGTATCTGAGATACCCTCAAAGGTGTTGTACCAAATTTCACAGTGGGGGTTAATTCTTTGCTTTAAATAGGCTACAGACAATCTAACCCTGTGATAAGCACTTGAATGTTAGGTTTTGGAGAGCTCATTTGAAAACTCTAGGTGGTCACTTTGTTCGTGTTGTATCTACAGCCTTCTGCCTGGCACTCAGTGTGCTTTGTAACATGGCCCTGGTCTTACTTTCCCAATGTTGTTCTTGTTTCATCTTCTTGTTCTAAGTCTGACTAGGGTGCTTGTCAGTTTCTGACTCTCCTATTATTTTCCAGACACAGTTTTACTTGCTTATCAAATTACTTTCTTGCTTGCTTTTTATTTTAAATTTTCTCTTTCAAATTTCCCCAAATTTTGATATTCTGCTGACTTTTCACTTAAGAAGTATCTTGAATGTTGTTTTCACTCTAACAGTGTTTAACTCTTATTTTTCAAGGCAGGCTTCACAATTTGCACAGTTGTCATATATTTCAGCCTCTAAAACTCTTCTTGATCCTTGTATTGCTCACTGTAGCTATCACATATGTGTATTAGACAAACAGTTTATGAGTTAAGTTGAATCATCTCCTTTGATAGCTCCTATTTATATAAGACACTAGGAAATTATTCAAATCACGGACTCATCTTGTTTGCACAGACAAAGGTAGTGTACCAGGCTCTCCCATTATATTACCTCATTAAGCCTCATTCACCAAACATGGGTTGAACACCTAATAATTGCAGGTTGCCATGTTACTCGGTCCTATAAATAGGACCAAATATAATTACATAATCATGTATCAGAAAAATATATAATTATATACATCTCACATATTCAAAATAAATTTCTAAAATAAAATAATTATACCAACTTGATATCAATTACATCTTGTCTAAACAAAGACAAACACTCATCTTTGTTCAATCTCATGTAAATACTGATAAAAAGAGTTAATCTGTCCACTTGGGAGAAACAGATACTGAGGCATTCATCTTATTTTAACAACTTTTTCAGGAATGAAGAAAAAATTGTTTCTTCTCTGCACTTTGGTTTCTTTTTGTTTCAGACTCTCTGATTTTAGCCGTTTCTTAGTATTGCTCATAAACAGGGGAAGAAATCGAGCTGAGGTCTCAGGAGCAGCAAACAATTGTGGAAAATCATGAGGTAATATTGTCCTTGCAACATTTCCGGCCTACTTTTCAGGACCCAAGGGACTTCAGATAAGCATTAGATGCGTGTCCAAAACAAACCACAGAGGTCTGTAAGCCACTGTCCACCCTTGGTATAACTTTTTCATGAGCGATTAACTTAATAGAATATATTCCTTTTCAGTGATTAAAATCTTAGAAGATGAAGGAAGTACCTGAGTATGTGTCATCTGACAATTTTCTGTCTTATTTCAAAATTCCAGGTGGTGCTGCCTTCATAAAATGACCACACTGTGATATGTAAGCCAAAAGACATAAGCAGTGCATTATGGGTAGGGAGTTTATTTTCGTTATTCTTTTGAAATCCTCAGCTGGTATAGAAAACAGACCCTTTGAGCTAGAACAACAGTTGTGCAGGTAGACTTCCTACTTTGGGAAAAGACCTGGTCTTTAGCTTATGGGAATTGAGCCGAGCAGATGTGAAAAGTTCAACCAAAGGAAGAACAGATTAAATGCACTTTTGTGGTTGAAAAACCAAAACAGATGTTTTTATTAAACCACAAAAACCTGAACTCACTTAAATAACACTAGGTGTCTGAATTTTAAATTTGTATTTGAAATAATTAAAGCATTAAAGCCATAAAAACTACTGAGTGCCACTAAACTCTTAATCTTCAAATTAAGGAGTTCTCATGCTAATGAAAAAACATAAAAACCACCCAGGGACATAGTGTTGCTGTCATTTGATTGTGATCTGAAAATGAGCATCTGAAATTTAAAACAAAGCCTTTTAGAGATACTTTATTATTTTATTCAAAACATTTTGAAAACATTTATTAAGTAATGTCTCAAGCTATTAACAGAACAATCCTGAAATGTGTAGATTACTGTTACTACAAGGTCAGCATGAAAGAGAGAGATAAAGTCAGAGAGAGGAGTGAAGACAATGTTAGTGTAAGAATTCACAGGCTATGGATCAGCTTACTGGAATCCTTCCCCACTCATGACAACACCTACCACAGGAGACAACGTGGTATGGGAAAGCAAATTCAAGTCACAGGAATCTGTGCCTACTTATCTGTATATAATTTTGGTTTTCCATAGTTTAATGTTAATAATCCAGTCCTCTACTTCAAACCAAAAGGTTAAAAGTATAAGTTAAGGTCATTCAGAGAGAGAGAAAGACAGATAGACAAAGACAGAGAAGAGGAGAGAGAGAGAGAGAGAGAGAGAGAGAGAGAGAGAGAGAGAGAGAGAAATTTGTCTCATTTGTCTCATAGTTAGAAGACTGATCATTAATCTCAATACAATTTAGACACTGGACCAAGAGGGATGTATTTAGCTAAAATGGACTTTAAGAATGTAGTCTTTCACCTTTATTTGGAAAAATGACTGTTACATGATGTGTGAAGGTTTAGGAGAGAGCTGGGAAGACGCCAGGCTTCTATATCATGTAATAAGTGAGACTGGGAGTAGAAGAATCTTTAATGGTTATCCATTCTCACTGGAAGGATCCTTTTCTCCACTGTGACTCTAAAATTGGGAAATGAATGAGGGTGACTTCCAAATTGTCTGGGGATTTTTTTTTAAATTGCACATAATTTTCTTTTTATATACACATTTCAAAAGTTCCCTGAGGTTGTTCTGGCTCCCAGCCCTCATTTCTCCATTCTGCCCTGACCTCCCTGAGAACTACACTCTTTATTCTATTTTCTTCTTAACACCTCTGTGAGAATAACCACTGCTTCACTTTCACAACCCACAGAATGATCATACTGTTAAATCATCTATGGTTTATGAAAGAATGCAGAGCATCATGTTTATACACTGAATTCATAAGAATTTAGCTACATTGTATAAAATAAAATGTTATTACCATCATTTGCCTTGTTTCTTTTTATGTTTTTAAAATGTGACTTCTAGAAAATTTAAATTAAGAAGGACTTATATGACTTACATTTGTGGATTTTATAATATTTTGATTGAATAGTTGTTTATAGTGATAAAAATGAGAGGGCTGATATCCAGAATATATAAGGAACTCAAGAAATTAGACATCAAAACGCCCAACAGTCCAATTAAGAAATGGGCTATAGAACTAAACAGAGAATTCTCAACAGAGGAAACTCAAATGGCTGAAAGACATTTAAGGAATTGCTCAACATCCCTAATTATCAGGGAAATGCAAATCAAAACAACTCTGAGATACCACCTTACGCCTGTCAGAATGGCTAAGATCAAAAACACTGAAGACACCTTATGCTGGAGAGGATGTGGAGCTAGGAGAACTCTCATCCACTGCTGGTGGGAATGCAAGCTTGTACAACCACTTTGGAAATCAATATGGCACTTTCTTAGAAAATTGGGAATCAATCTCCCCCAAGATCCAGCTATATCACTCTTGGGCATATACCCAAGGAATGCTCAATCATACCACAAGGGCCCCTACTCAGCTATGTTTATATCATCATTGTTTGTAATAGCCAGAACCTGGAAACTACCTAGATGTCCTTCAACTGAAGAATGGATAAATAAAATGTGGTACATATACACAATGGAATACTACTCAGCAGAGAAAAACAATGACATGATGAGGTTTGCAGGCAAATGGATGGATCTAGAAAAAATCATCCTGAGTGAGGTAACCCAGACTCAGAAAGACAAACATGGTATGTACTCACTCATAGGAGGATACTAGACGTGGAACAAGGATGACTGGAATGCTACTCACATCACCAGGGAGGCTACCTGGAAAACAGGACCCCAAGAAAGACACAGGGATCGCCCAATGACAGAGAAATGGATGAGATCTTCATGAACAGCCTGGACATGAGTGGGGGAAATGAAGGGCGAGGATCGAGGGAAAGAGAGCTTGGGGAGCGGGAGATCCCAGCTGGATCAAGAACAGAGAGGGAGAACAAGGAATAGGAGACCATGATAAATGAAGACCACATGAGAAAAGGAAGAAGCAAAGTGCTAGAGAGGCCCACAGAAATCCACAAAGATACCCCCACAATAGACTGCTGGCAATGGTCAAGAGACAGCCCTAACTGACCCACTCTGGTGATGGGATGGCCAAACACCCTAATTGTCATGCTAGAAACCCCATCCAATGACTGAGGGATATGGATGCAGAGATCCACGACTAGGCCCCGGGTGGAGCTCCGGGAGTCCAATTAGTGAGAAAGAGAAGGGTTTATATGAGCGAGAATTGTTGAGACCAAGGTTGGATAAAGCACAGGGACAAATAGCCAAACAAATGGAAACACATGAACTATGAACCAAAGGCTGAGGGGCCCCCAACTGGATCAGGCCCTCTGAATGGGTAAGACAGTTGATTGGCTTGATCTGTTTGGGAGGCATCCAGGCAGTGGGACTGGGTCCTGTGCTCATTGCATGAGTTGGCTGTTTGAAACCTGGGGCTTATGCAGGGTGGCTTGGCTCAGCCTGGGAGGAGGGGACTGGCCCTGCCTGGACTGAGTCTACCAGGTTGATCTCAGTCGTCTGGGGAAGCTTTGCCCTGGAGGAGGTGGGAATGGGGTGTGGGCTGGGGGGAAGGGGAGGGGGGCGGGAGGGGGGAGAACAAGGGTATCCGTGGCTGATATGTAGAACTGAAGTGTATTGTAAAATAAAATAAAATTAAATTAAATAAAAAAAGAATATTTGATTGCTTAGGAAAATAATATGTCTTTTCCTTTAGTCAGAACAATTTTGAATATAGACGAATTTCATTTCAAAAAATAGGTTGTTGCCGATTCTTGAATGGCAAGCATGTTCACTAACTTGATAATGGTAGAGAATAGAGATGGTACTTGAGGTATGTGAGTGACATCCCTGCCTGACCTTCAAATACGTGTAAAGAACAGTTAGCTTTGGAGGGGTAAGTCACTATCTCCAAGAAAGTTGCACACATACAAAACTAAACTAAACTAAAATGAATCTTAAAAGCAACCCTAAAAAATATTTTCCTAATCTGAAATAAACTGTTTCTTACTAGCCTCTTATTCCCTTCAGACATCCACAGCACCAGGGCTGGTCAATCCATGGTCTTCATTCCACATAAATTTAGTTATTTTTCTGCTCTGAACTAGCTGGTGTTTGATACCCAAACATACAACTTCATTTTTTTATTGTAGTTTTTGTTTGTAGCCTCAACTCTTGATTATTGAGATGTGTTTGTATATTTACTCTATATCACCACATATGCTAGCTCTTCAAATCCTTTTGTTATTTTAAAATTAACCCCCTCCCTCTGCATCCATTAATGCATTTTCAAAAACGGAAGAAATCTAGAGCACTACAAGTGTGTTATTATGCAACTGGTGAGCTGTGTCTCAGTGAACAACAATTAAATGGTTATAGTTCCTTTTATCTGAGATGAATTTAACTTATATTATACTATATTTCCTGCAGTATACAACCAAGAGATAGGAGAACTGAGAGAGGTGGAGAGAAATAGGAAACACCAAATAAATGTCTCTTGGTTTCAATTCTTGCTGTGCTCCTACTTTTCATGTTGGTTTGGACATTTTGTCAAGCCGAGTGTGTGTCTAGTTTTTAAGGTTTGTATTTGGATATTTAATATAGCCCCCAAAGAAGTCAGGCTGCTTAATATAATGTGTAGTCATAGAGGAAATGCTTCTTTCCACAGCTGTAGAAGAAAATCTCACTCCGCTATTCTTAGTGAGACACGTTAAAAGAATTTCAAGGGCAATTTTGACTTCAAATTATTTTTATGCTACAAATAAGATATGAAAACTTCAGCAAGACACAAGTCTTCTTAGGTATACCTTGACTGCACAGCAACAGCAGATCACCATTTTTTAAATTTTTTTATTTTATAATTTAATTTAATTTTACATATCAGCCATGGATTCCCCTGTCCTCCCCCCTCCCTCACTCACCCCCCCCACCTTCCCCTCAGCCCACCCCCATTCCCTTCTCCTCCAGGGCAAAGACTCCCCTGGGGATTCAGTTCAACCTGGTAGATTCAGTCCAGGCAGGTCCAGTCCCCTCCTCCCAGGCTGAGCGAAGTGTCCCTGCATAAGTCCCAGGTTCCACAATAGACTACTGGCAATGGTCGAGAGAAAGCCCAAACTGACCTACTGTGGTGATAAGATGGCCAAACACCCTAACTGTCATGCTAGAAATCTCATCCAATGACTGAGGAAAGCGGATGCAAAGATCCACGGCCAGGCCCCAGGTGGAGCTCCAGGAGTCCAATTGACGAGGAAGAGGAGGGATTGTATGAGTGAGAATTGTTCAGATCACCATTTTTTACGTGAGTACACGATACATAATTTCGCATGGGAATTAGGATATATTGTTATTGAGTTTTTTATTAATCTCCCAAACCAGAAACTTTCTCATAAAATAAAGTTGTTATTGAAACGTGAGTTATTACCTTGAATATTTTTAGCTGCTGTCTATTTTCTTTGTTTACTTGTGAATACAAATTTTGTTTTTGAAGCTGCTTAGTCTTTGCTGTGCTCCTGAGTCCTTTAACAACTGAGCAGCTATTCACATTGACCTAAACATCTCAGTGTGGAAGTGGAGGTCTGGGTGAAAGAAATAGAACGGAGATGTGTTTGTTTGAAAAAATATTCATTGATTTTGGAGGAGGGGCTGAGGGTGGTTTGAGGGGAGGGTGGGGGGAGTGGGAGGAGAAATGAGAGGGGGATCTGTTGTTGGTATGTAAAATGAATTTAAAAAATTTAAATAATAAAAAGAAGAAAAAATATTCATTGTCAGGCTTTTCAAACTCCATTTCTCCAGGTCCTCTCTTTACACAAAGCAAAGTTCATATAGTTTTCATGACCCAGATGAAGATTCAGTATTTTCATTGAGTATTCTCTGAATAATAATTTCTATGCTAAATCTCCCCCTTGTGATGTATTTATCATCATATCATTCCTTTTTTAAAATGTTGCCTTGTAATTATCTGTTTATTCAGTAAATATGTATCAAGTTTTTGTCATAATTCAAGTATATTAGGCCCCGTAATAGAACAGTAACAAAAGAAATGAATAAATAAATAAGAAAAAGTAAAAACCATCATAGCCTGGTCTATTACCAAGGTAGTCTATTTAAAATACACTGTCTAGTGTAAGCAGTGAAATCCTAGAAGCAGAGGGAAAATACAAATTACTCCCGATTCAAGCTGGAGTTTCAAGGGCCGTTTATAAAGCATCCATGCCTGTCTTCATGCCTGCAGCCTGATTTATGTGCCCTTTTATAGTTCTCCAGACCATTTAAATATGCAGCCAGAGTTGAGGACAAATGAACCTTAGTCCATCTGGGTGAGGTGTGGAGCCTTGGTTTACAGGGTGTTCACTCATGCTCATCTTCCCAACTAGCGGAGCCTACTGGACTCTTCCCTTTTGTACCAAAAGTAGAAACATCAAAGAAATCTGAAAAAGTTATGATTATTTTCTTCCTCTTCCTCTTCTTCTTCTTCTTCTTCTTCTTCTTCTTCTTCTTCTTCTTCTTCTTCTTAGGCTATGGAAGCAGCTAGCAGGTTATAACCCCAAGGATCTTTCCCTACTTCTGAAATCTTACGGGTCATTTAAAGAAGTAAAGATTATGCCTCAGTAATCCTCAACCTTATTAATGAACATCATCTACTACCAAACTGTCTCTAAATTTCATCCCCAGCTTTTCTTTGGTTCAGTTGTATTACTAGTTTAGATAAAAGTGAACAAACTTTGTGGCACCTATGCATAGGAGATGCAAATAATTTAGGTAAACACCCAGAGCTATATCTTTAAAGTCACCCTGGAGATACCTCATTAAAGGTATACAGGTCAACTGGAGGATGGAGTTTTCATGCTTGCACTATTTTACCTGGGTAACTGTCTCTTTTCCCATCATATATTATCCTGTCTTTCTAATTTGCTATGTACAAACACACAAAACAAACAAACACAAAAATAAAAACAAAAAATGACTTCTTGGCCTTTTTTACTTATTTTTGCCAGTGTATATCCCTACTTAAAAGACAGAACTGTTAGGTGATAGCAATTCAAGATAGGACAGTACAATTCAAAACACACCAAAAAGATAACAGATTTAGTGAAATTGACATATGTTAGTGATTATGCAATCATTCATTTCCCACAGATTTCTTTTTATAGGAAACTTTGGAAAATCCCAGAAGAACTGACCGAGTCATTTAAACCACAACAGGTTTCTTTCAACATCAAAACCATGAGTAGGAGTAGGCGAGGAATAATTTAGCTTTTTCTTTTTTTTCTTAAAGACAGGGACAGCTTGGTTCTGACTGTGCGGTGCTGTGGCTTTGCCTCCTATGGACGCCTTCAGAGCAGCGGATCTGACTTCCTCCTCAAACCAAGAAGTCCTAAAAACATCCAAGCAGAGGAAGCATATTTTCCCCATGACATGAGAAAGGGCCACGGAGATCCAAATGAAAACGGACATTTCACTTGAGTGACTGTTCGTATCCCACCTTGGCCTTTTGCCTAATTCAACAGGCACTTAGGTGGCTGAAGAGGGAAATTTTTGTTAAAGTGAATCCAGCTCTGGGTTGGACACAGAGCCTTTTGACAGGAGGCCGAGTTCCTTGTGCTAGCTGGCAAAACTAACACATTTCTTTTCCAGTTGTTGTAGGGGTTTGAAAATACCTCATTTCCTGGCAACAGTTTTCTTTCTCCAGGAGATAAAGGGAAAGAGTCTTCCATCTACACCATAGAACACTTCTATCATCTCAGAAACTGTTTTTTCAACCAGGCAGGATTGCTTGAATACTCACTCTAGCTCTCCACCGCCTCTTGACAGCTGGCTGATGACCAACAGTCTCAGGGAAGTACTCCCTTCTCTGATTGTCGATGTCAGTGGGAGTCTGTGGGCTGTCATCAGAAAGTTCATCTTACATGTATGACCATGGGGGCTCTGTGTGTTCAAGTATGTGTGTATAGGGTGTGGGCAGAGTGCCTAGTTTTAAGCTTTCATGCATACTCAATTGACTGAGAAAGCCAGAGCTGAATGAGGGTGGCACTCACTCCTTTGCTGCTCCCTAGGAAGTACTGTGAAATCTATCGTGATGGACAGCCTATTATATTGATGAAGACGGTGTTAATCAGAAATAGACAACCTACCCTGGTGGCAGAATGAATTAACACACTCGTCCTCGGTGACATTTTAGCAAAATAAATTGAGAGCTTTAAGATATTATATCTTTACTTTGGAGTTGGTTTTAGGTTTATATATCACAGAATATAGCTAAGATGCTGAAGTTGAAAGCATGATGTCTGCCTTAGTTTGTCACAAATCAGAGTTATTTGAGAAGAGGAAAACTCAGTTGAGAAAATGCCCACAGAAGATTGGTCTATAGGGCATTTTCTTGATTAATGATTTATATAGGAGGCCCCATCCTTCCTTGGGCAGTACAGCCTGGATAAGTGGTCCTGGGGTGTATAAGAAAGCAGGCCAAGCAAGTCATGAGGATTAAGCCATAAACAGTGTTCTTCCATGGTTTCTGTTTCGGTTCCTACCTCCAGGTTCCTGTCTGAAATTTCTGCCCTAATTTCCCTCAGTGATGGAGTGGGACTTGAGAGCTGTAAGCTGAAATGAACCCTTTCCTCCCCAAGTTACTTTTAGTCACAGTGCTTTATCACAGCAACAGAAACCTCAACTAAGACAGAAATTGGTACCAGATTCATGACTGCAATATTGCTGTGACAAACCTGACCAGGTTTTGAAGAGAATTGTGGAAGGATTTTGGAACTTTGGGCTGAAAAAGCTGGAAAGTTCAGAGTTTAATGAAATCTTGGCAATAAGGAAAGAAACGCTATGGGTTAAGCGTCATATATTTGAATGTCAAGTTGACAAGGGGTCAACTGACGTAGGTAGTTTTTGGCTCACTTGACACAGGCTGGAGTCATTTGAGAAAAAGGAACTTCAACTGAAACAATGCCCACAGTAGACTCGTCTGTGGGCAAGCCTGTGGGGGCATTTTATTGATTAATGATTGGTGTGGGATGATGCCTCATTATGCATGGTACCATGCTTGGGCAGGTGGTCCAGGGATGTCTAAGAAAGCAGGCTGAGCAAGCCATGGAAATAAGCCATCTGTCTTCAGGTTTCTACCTTGAGTTCCTTCCCTGACTTCCCTCAGTGATAGATATGACCAGAAAATTGTAAGCTGAAATTAATTCTCTCTTTCCCAAATTGCTTTAGTCATGGTGTCTTTTCACAGCAATAGAAACTACAATTCAGACACAAGATAGAGAGATCATAGACAGGACAGAGGACCCAGAGACTTCCCAACTCTTTTCTTGACCTTCCTATTAAGGTTATCATTATTTTTTGAAAAAGTCAGAATAAGTCCTAAGCCAAAGGCTGATTCAGTTCAATGTATTGCACTAATTATTAATGCTATCCTTTCTTTGTTTACATTTAGGTCTTTGATTTGATATGCACTGCGTTATAGGGCTGGCATATTGGGGGGAGGGGTGTCAAACCATTTTATATAGAAACTTTGGGTTAGGGAGAGCCAAAGAGTTTATATTCAATCTGATGTCTTCCATATACAGCTCCCTGGTTTCCTTGTTGCTAAACAGTTGTTTACACGTTTATCAAATGGAAACCAGACTCTTAATTGTTTTGCTTACTTGTTCTTATGAATTCAAAATAGTTACATGACATTAGCAGTGGTCATATATGGTGATATTTGATTTGTGCTGAAATGTGATATTTTATTTGTATGTTAATAAATAAAGTTGGCCTGGAGATCAGAGGTCATAGCCATAAACAGAAGTGGTAGCACATGCCCTCAATCCAATCACATGACAGGCAGAGTCTCTGTGTGTTCAAGGACACAGCCAAGCATGGTGACCCATGCCTTTAATCCCAGTACCAACCATAGAGACTTGGAGGTCTGTATAGACAGACAGTGATGAGGAATTGACGTAGCTGGGCTTAGAGCCAATGAGAAGGCAGAAGAGGAAGGCAATAAAAGCACAGGTTAGACAGGAAGAAGTTCTCTTGGGAAGCTATAGTGAGGTGGTTAGCTAAGGTTAGTTGATGGCTATTGCTCTGATCTCTACGGCTTATACCTCTGTATTTGGCTCTGTGTTTCTTATTTAATAAGACTGTTTAGAAATTTGTCTACAGTCATATATCTTTTGAGACTGTATCTGGCCTGTGTGGATGTATAGTAAGAGTTCTTGTCTTCAACTTGCTACTATTTGTGCATCAGACTTTTAACACAGGTGGGTGAATTAAAAACTACTTAATAAAAAAGATACAAGGAAAATAAAACAACAAAAATGATTTCCAATTCAGTGGTACAGGGTTTCTTTAGTAGGATATTCTTCTGCACCTAGTGTAAAATCTTGTAAAAATTCAATAAATACTTGTTGGCTGAATTAATAAATGCATAATGCTTTTAGAACACTTTCTTAATGGTATAGAATTATATATAGTTAGAATTGGTAGTTATATTTAAATAATTCATGTGGCTATTTCCTTAAATGGTATGATAAAATGAGAGCTGTTGAAGCATAAGAAGAGATTTATTATCTTTTAAACTCTTTCTTTTCCCAACGAGTAAATCTCATGTTGCAAATATTAACTATGAAAACATCATATGGTATCTACCTGGTATCACAACCTCCTTAGAATTCAGATTGTGAACATTTATAATCCTAAGTAGGGACAATTTAAGGTAATGAGTTCTGAATAATATTTATTAACTATATTTTAATGATCCATCCTTTTTATTAAAAACATTAAAATCTTTTAGGAGTCACTTCATAAATGTGGTTTTAATTCTTTTACTATATTCATGGGCCACTGCTTTCTTAAGAAAAGAGATTAAGTGATGCAGGTTTAGAGAAACGAATCACTGGGCAAATCTTCCAATGTTTCTCCTTTTGATATGACCACTGATGTCTAATCAGAGCAGCTTAGGTCCCATCGCAGTAGGCTTCTCTTTACTGTGCTACTGAATTATTTCTCAGGGATTGGAAACCTGATGCTAGAGGGAAAAACTCAGAAACAGACCAACTCGTCCAAAGCAGTTTAGGAAATCAGCAGAGAGACATGGTGCTGTCACATAGATGGAATTTCCAAAGTAACACGAGGACTATTGGTAGCATTTGTAGGCAAAGTGTCAGAATTCCTAGAATTATAGACCTGTGTTTCTCTGTGGCATGCACTGTGGAACAGCCAGGGGCAACATGGCCACCCTATTCTAGAGCACAAAAGTGTTTAGTTTAACCTTGAAGCTTTCTGCCAAGTGAAGTGGCATTACTTGGGCAGGTTTCTGGCTTCACTTGACAAGTTGGGTGTGGTGATAGTGTGTCCCCCAGTATATTGTATACCCTAATAAACTTGTCTGGGGTCAGAGAGCAGAACAGCCACTAGATATAGAGGCCAGAAAATGGTGGCATACATACCTTTAATCCTAGCCTTCTGGAGGCAGAGATCCACTCAGATCTCTGTGAGTTCAAGGCCACACCTGAAAGAACAAGGCATGGTGACACACGCCTTTAATCCCAGCACTTGAGATCTCATGTCTTGTTCAGGAAACACACATGCCTTTAATCTCAGGAAGTGATGGCAGGAAGCAGAAAGGTATAAAGGCATGAGGACTAAAAGCTTTTCGGCTTTTAGCAGCAGCTTAGCTGAGATCCATTCAGATGAGGACACAGAGGCTTCCATTTTGAGGAAACAAGATCAGCTAAGGAATTGGCAAGGTAAGGTTGGATGTGGTTTTTTCTGTTTCTCTGATCATTCAGCGTTCACCCCAACATCTGGCTTCCAGGTTTGATTTTATTAATAAGACCATTTGAAATTCGTGTTACAGTTGGGATCTAGTAAAGTTAATGTGCCTGTCTCTTGTGGTAATAATCTGCTGGTGCTGGATAGTACTGCTTTCTTAGATGAGGCAGCTACATTTCAGTTAGCTGTGCTATGCTTCTGTTCTAGCCTCCTTCACGTGCCTCCCTACACATGGCTTGCATGGTCAGCACAGACCTCTATGTTTGTAACCCTTGGCCGTAACACTGAAGCCCTTGCTAATGCTCCCTTCTGCAGCAAGGATGTTTTATAACCTGTCTCAATATTTGATCCTATAATGTGCTAGAAAATATAATGAAGTCTCAGTGGGTTTTTAAAATATTTCTGAATCCGAACTACAACAACCTATGCACATTTTATCTCTTTTGTTTTTAAGGAAATATGCCAAGGTCTCCTAACCAGGCTTTCTGGCTACCTTCCTTTTTTGCTTTTCCTATTTTTTAATCTCTTGATGCATTTACTATTTTCAAGAATTTTTCTTTGTCACAGTGCAGTTGCCTGGAAGTCATATTGAATATCCCACACAGCTTCTGTATGAATGTAGGGTAGTAGTTTCTTAATGTCACGGAGCCTCACCAAGTGCTGATACACAGTAGACATGCTACTGTTTTCCATGCTTATAACTTTCCTGCTCTTTACCATTTATCCTGAGATAATTTTTTTAACACAAAAGAAGAAATCATTTATTGAGTTATAATAGGATTCACATTACATATAATAAATAAAGTATTTCCTCATTCATGTATTTAGGAGGAAATATTTCTAATAAATACCAACATAAAAATGTTATTGCCTCAAATTTCTATTGCTGTATATGTTTCTTCTTACTCCACTGAGCCAATGTTTTCCTCTTTCAATTTCTCTATTAACTTTAATTAGACTCATGAGTTTGCTGGCCAGGTGGGTTTTCCCTAAACACTCACAATTTGGTTTTCTAGGCTAGCAGCAGAATTAAGTTAAGCTGCAATTTTGAGGCAGAATCAACCATTATAAGCTGTAGAAGGTTCCAGGGCCACCACAACTCATTTTGTTCACCAAGGACTTCAGCAGGCAGCACTTTGGTAAGCCAGGCTAGGCATTTTTAATGGAATACTATGGGTCCATTTTCAAAAGCAATATTGGTGATGATTTCACAGCTGGAAGATCTCTGAGGAAATGTCCATCCCCGTGAAAACATGCCTGGTCCATATGGCACAAGGAATACCTTCCTGAGTGGCCGGTTCTCTGTTTTACTGTGACATATCTGCAATATGGAATTTTGCAATTGTATTGTCATAATAGACTAGTTCAATTTGACATTTTGTTTTGTTTTGTCTTCTAGGAAACATAAACCTGCCCACATCATGTGTATCCTTTAGGATATTAACATATACCTCATTTGTAGTTTTCTTACAAAGTCTTTAAAAGGCACAGAACAAAGCGGAAAATCTTCCTGCTATTCTACAGGGCATTAGATCAGCTCAGGTACTGGCTGCTGGTTTAATAAAAGGATAGGATTTCCATTTACTTCAGGCAGGCTTAATGTATTGTTCTCAGAGTGAGACAGTCAGAATGAGTCAGGAGCCAAAGAATACACTTTATAGACACAAATAATCGTAAATTCAGAATGTCACCTTTAGGCAGAGGCATTTTTATTATTGTTAGTGGAGCTGCTGAGTAGGTTTGATGTTTTATTCTCTGGAGGACTCAATGTTCCCGAGTCCTGGAGCCCTGTCTTTATCAGGCTCACAAGGAGGGAGCCCAGCCAAACTTGCTTCCTATACTTCTCTATGATTGATAGCAGATGGCATGCGTTAAAATAAACCTATCCATTAGCAGTCCTCAGTGTTTTCACTCAAGGCATTTACAACTGTCTCAAGCAGGAAACACATTCGCTCCACAAGCAAGCTTCAGTCCACAACAGCTGTACAGGTGCAAATCTCTCATTAACTTTTAAATAGTGGGGAAATAAACAATGGGTCTCTCTTACTTTATGTAGAGGTGTATACTCCAAAGCTCTTGTGGATTTACTCCCCTCCACAACCTAGGAGTCTTTTTTTTACCAAGACACAGCTATATTATGTACCAGTATGCTTGTCCTCAGAATGTAGGTGCCATGTGGATATTATAGTTTAAAAGTTTGTGTCTATGCACACAGATTTAGTAGTGCATTACCAGCCTCTCAGAAGTATTTCTGAAGACTTAAAAAAGGAAAAGACTCAGAAAATGTCCCTGGCAGTTCTCAGGTGCCTGGTTTCCTGTGCCTAAACTTAATGTGCCCTGAGACACTGGATTCGAGCTAACCGCTTAATTTTAGGCAAAGCATTGAATTCTTAGCCTAATGATAGATGATATCATTTTTGCAATTATGTTTAATTCATGTTTGATGTAAGTGGAAAGAGTGGCCTCAGGATTTTGATGTGTATTCAAGGGAGGAAAAAAAACCAGTAGTTAAATCAGTTACCAATACTGACTTTATTTTAAATATTGCTCTAGCAAGCTACTAAAATGAGGTTATTCAATCTTACCCAAAATCTTGAAGAAACTATTAATGTCCTGCGTTTTACAAATGAGAATGCACTATGCTCTCTTTGTTATAATATAAAATGGCACGTTAACCAAAGAGTTTTCATTGGTTTTCTGCCCCTGAATCTTCATTTCTTAGTTTAGAATCTAAGTTTGGGCACATAATTGGACCTGGCTAATATTACTACTGTGATGACAGAAAAATAGAGTATCGGCATACTGCCTTCCTTAGACCTGCACCTGAACTCAGTAAGTCAGTGTAGCTTTTAGTTTTGCGTCCTAACACCATTACTAGTAAAGACATTAGAATGACATTAAACACCAAAGGTAGACTGGTTCTCTCTGCTTTCCTTCTATGTCTGGGGCTCTCTGCTTTGAAAAAATTTAATGTCCAAACAAATCAATTCATTTGTTTTTATTTCACACTTTATTAATTAGATGCACACAGACTTGCCAATCAGAGGCACTCAGCAGCGTGAGGTAATACCAGTTTTCTCTTGAAATTGATAAGACTCTGCCCCAAAGCAAAGTAACTTGACACTTCAGCTTCAGCAGCTTTATTATTGGTGAATGTGTTATTCCCTTAGGCCTTCTGAAATAATGAAAGTGGTTAATGGAGCCCTCATTACAACCTTCCATGGGTCCCCATGGGCTTATGCTGCCATGATAGGTGAACCTGAGCCAAAATATCTCTTCAGTGGGCATCTGGAGAGGCGAAGCAGTAAAAGCCATAAAATATGCCCATGACTACCCTATCCCATGATATGTTTTTAAGAGGATAGTCCATGTTAAATAGAAGAGTGCAATTGATCTTCTTGTGAACAATATAGATGGTTCTGGGAAATATAATGGAAGGATCCAAGTATGCACATAGTCTTTCCTACAACCACCTCTATGAGTCTCAAGAGTCATGTGTTTTGGGAAACAATTATGTGCTCTCTCTTTCCTCTCTCTCTCTCTCTCTCTCTCTCTCTCTCTCTCTCTCTCTCTCTCTCCTATCTAATTTTGTTTATTGTTACTTTTCATTTTTGTCTTTTATTTGTTTGTGGCTTTTGACTCAGAATGTTACTATGTTGCTGAGCTGGCCTCTAACCCGGGGTCCTCCTGCCTCTACCTCTTGAGTAGCAGGCTATGGAGACAAGCACCACCATACCCAGTGAGACAAATGCTTTTTTCTCTTTTTGTAAATTCATTCAAATAAGTTTTAGGATAAATATACCCAGTCACAACATAAAGGTAGAAAAATGACTAGAATAACAAAGTGATATTTTAAGTGAAAAAAAAAATCCTCTTTTAGGAATAGGATATTTTTCATTGGTATAGAAGCAAGATATCAGATGATTACATTTGCAATGACCTAAGGTGGCCAGAAACATTTCATTTGGATTTCTGAGAAGTAAATTCATATTGGGTATGGTTATAGAGGGTAATGCCACACTGAATGGATATTCCAAAGCTCTTATTGTAAGCTTCAAGGACATATGGCTGGGAACCTGAGATTACTCAGGGGCATTCTGTTATACAGCTTTAAAGGAAGTTGGTGCATTAATGGTTCCTCCACACTTCATTACTAGTTTTAGTATCACAGTAAATGGGATTAAGTTGGGTAGATTTATAAACTCTTTAAACTGAGATAAAAATGCCTAACAAAGGGACACTAGGATAAAAAGTATATGTGTAACCATGAGTATTCTGCATAAAGGAATATTTTTAGTAAGAAATAATTCATTTTTTTTCAGACAGACATTATGAGCTTCAACAATTTAAGAATATACTTACTCATTAAGATTTGGTAGAATGAATTGATTCATGCTAAGATTGCATTACCATCAAAGTAAGCTATGAATTCATTACATCTATTAGATATGCAGCCTCTTATTTTATTCAATTCCAGATAACCAGCCTTTGGAATGTAATGGTGAAAAGAAATAGTAGTGAACTGAAAATCCATTTACCTGCTTTCAACAATGGGAAATAATTCAGTATCTTCTTCCCTTTGGACAAGAACTCCAGAGCTTTATTCTTAAATGTAAGATCATGTGACCCAGGTTCTCAATTGTAAGTTGAGAGTGATAGGCAGGATCTAAAACTCAAGGCTGGAGCTAGTAGCTTTTGCCTCTTTCCCCCCTCTTTCCCTTGCGTGGCAGGTAGGAATACTGATTACAGAGTCTTCATACTGAACCAGGGTGAGACCTCTGCCATCTCAGTTCAATGATCTAGGCAGCTTTCCTGTCAACCTCATTACACACCATGAACTTGAAAGGAGATGTGGCTAGCCCTGGTAGTTCTTGATGGTCACTAGTGTTTCAATGTTCTGGATCAATAACTTTTCTACCATTGGGTAGATAACTAGATTCAACCAGACACGTGTGATAAATGAAGAAATAAAGAATTCATACTTGGGTAAGTGTACTGGCTGGTTTTGTATGTCAACTTGACACAAGCTAGAGTCATCAGAGAAGAAGGAGCCTCAGTTGAGGAAAAGCCTCTGTAAAATCCAGTTATAAGGCATTTTCTCAATTAGTGATCAATGGGAGAGGGTTCAGACCATGGTGGATGGTGCCATGCCTGGCCTTGTGGTCCTGGGTTCTGTAAGAAAGCAGGCTGAGCAAACCAGTAAGCAGCAACTCTCCATGGCCTCTGCATCAGTTCCTGCCTCTATGATCCTGCCCTGTTTGAGTGCCTGTCCTGACTTCCTTCAGTGATGAACAGCAATACAGAAATGTAAGCCAAAGAATCCCTTTCCTCCCCAAGTTGCTTTTAAGCCATGATGATTCTTCACAGCAGTAGAAACCCTGACTAAGACAGTAAGTATCACATACATTTTGCTGCATATATTGAATTTAATATCTGTATTCCTTTGATGAATAAGTCATAGTAGAAAAATTTTGACAATCATCCCCACTTGTTCATTTATCATCATTATGATTTTAAAGATTCTGAATCCACTATTCACTTTTTTGTTAATCACTTGGCCTCTTATGCAATAACCTTAAAATAACATGATTCTTTTTATCTAGTCTGTTTTCTTTCTCGAAACAAAATTTGTTTCTAAGGTTTTTTTCTGTAGCCATCCATCCCTTGAAAACTTGATTTTATTCTGCTAAGAATTAGAAATTTCTAAGTGGAACATATCTGTTCATTGTCTTTTCTGGATTCTGTGTCATTGGAAGCATTGGGCGCTGAAGTTCATTGTAACATGTAAGCTGTGACTGTATCCCTTTCTAATTTTGGTCCTGTGTATGAGTAGGCCACCATTACCCTGCACTCTTAGATATCATTAGAAGCCTTTTCAAAATCAAGATACATTCAGTTTATGGAATTTCACAATCAACTCTCACAGGAATTATCTAACAGAGCAACAATTTCTTAAACATATATTGAATTGGGCTTTACTCCTTTTTTTCCTGTGTCTATCTTTTTCCTTTTTATTAAACAAGAAAAGGAGCTGCAGAGATGGCTCAGCATTACCAATTGAAGTAAGCTATGAATTAGTTACATTATGAGATATGTAGCCTCTTATTTCATGGAATTCCAGATAGATGGAACTGCTGATCTTGAAGAGGACCTGGGTTCATTTGTTATAACCTACATGAAAGCTCATAACCAACTGTGAGACGGGTAAGGCGGAAGCACTGGACCATGCCTTAAGCAAACAATGAACTTGTGACCTGTGCAACAAGCACTCTGGCCAGAGGAAACCTGACCCATAAGCTCCAAACCAAAAAATGATGATGGGCAACCCAGAGCCAACCAAGAAACATCACGGCAGCTAGAAGCAAAAGCCCGCCAACAGCCCCACATATATCCCCAGCCTTTTGTTTAATAAACAAGCTTGCTTACAGTCTCCTGGAGTCTGAGCCATTGCCTCTGTGTCCTCTCACCCACTGCCCCTGGGTATCAGGGCCAGTAAGACCCCAGCTGCAGTGCCAGCAACATTCTGGCACCCAACGTGGATGGACCCCTACCTGGGCCTTGCCCTTTGGGTTCTTTTTAACTTCCCCTTTGGGGGCTTCTTTTTTCTTTATTGCTGGCAGGCTTGCTGTCCTGATCCCTCACACGACTCAGTGTGCTAATTTGCCCCCCTCAGCTGTTCTTAGTGAGCTGACCCCTGTAGTTGAAGTTTTTCTGTGTCCCACCTGACCCGGGGTCAGAATAAATCTCTCTCACCCACCAGTCCTGCAGGTGCTTGGACCCCAGTAAACACACAGAGGCTTATATTAATTAAACTGTATGGCCTAATGGCTCAGGCTTCTTGCTAGATAGATCTTACATTTTTAAATTAACCCATTTCTATAAAACTATACCTTGCCACGTGGCTCGTGGCTTACCGGTATCGGTATCTTCACATCTTGCTTCTCATGGTGGCACTGGCAGCATCTCCTCACTCAGCCTTCCTGTTCCCAGAATTCTCCTCTCTGCTTGTCCTGCCTATACTTCCTGCCTGGCTACTGGCCAATCAGCATTTTATTTATCAATCAATCAGAGCAACACATTCACAGCATACGGAAAGACATCCCCAGTAGACCCCTCTTTATGTTTTATGGTTTCCTCCCCCAAGTGGTGAGTACTGGGGTCTTTTTTGCTATCTTTTCATTCATTCCCCCTGTTTGTTTTGTCTTTAGAGTACACTCTGTTTACTATTGATTTACCCGACATTTCCACATAAGGGTTGGCCACTTGGAAAATGGGAACCAGAATTGACCCTCCAACCAGTCTTTTCTCTCCAGAGACACAGTGTGGGTTATATGGCTGCTGCAGCCTAATGAACTGCCAGAAGGCCCCCACAAAGCACTCTCATTCGGCTCTACTCACATGCTCTTTCTTACTGCCCTGTCTTTGGGAGGAACCCACCCCCACCCCCCAACCCCCCTACCCCCTCCCACCCCTGCCAACTCTAAGTCAACTGATGTCTTTTGCCCAGGGCAACTCTCTGGGATTGACTGTGGTGATATTGTGTTCCCCAATATATCATGCACCCTAATAAATTTATCTGGAGTCAGAGAACAGAACAGCCACTAGACAGACATAGAGGCCAGAAAATGGTGGCACTCACACCTTTAATCCTAGCATTCCAGAGGCAGAGATCTGTCTGGATCTCTGTGAGTTCAAGGCCACACTGGAAACAGCCAGGTGTGGTAACAAGAGCCTTTAATCTCAGGAAGTGGTGGCAGAAAGCAGAAAGGTATATAAGGCTTGAAGAACAGAAACTAGAAGCTTTTGGCTGGTTAAGCTTTTAGGCTTTTGAGCAACGAACAGTTCAGCTGAAATTCATTCTGGATGAAGACTCAGAGGCTTCCAGTCTGAGGAAACAGAATCAGCTGAGGAACTGGCAAGGTGAGGTGGCTGTGACTTGTTCTGCTTCTCTGATCTTCTAGCATTCACCCCAATACCTGGCTCCCAGATCTGGTTTTTTTTTTTTTTTTTATTAATAAGACCTGTTAAGATTTGTGCTACAATTGACTGAAAGGCTCTTTGTTCTCTGGGGGGGGGGGGGGGGGAGGGCAGTGCGGAGCTGACAGCCCTATGGGGTGTAGAGGATGGCCTTTTATTTATCTTTCCCTCTCCTTTGCAAACTGGTAATGTGACCACCAGTTAAAAGCTGATAGGGTGGTGGCTGGTTTCTGAAACTCAAGGCCAGGCTTTTGATTCTCCAGTTGCTGTAAATCCCCACCCTACCAACCCCTCCCCAGGAAGTCGGGAACGTGGATTATTGACTTCTTTAGTTTGTTTGCCCCTGCCTATTGTACCTTTGTTATGGGAAACTTCCCTTCTGCCACCAGGGATCCCCAAGTCATGGTCCTTAAAGCTCTACTTCTGACTAGGGACTTTAGGGCCAAAACTTCCCTGGAAAAATTTTGGAATGAGGCTTCCGTTATTGCACTCTGGATATTACCTGAAAACATCTGGGGCCCATCAATATGGATGAGGGTCCATTTTTTTAACTAGGAAATGGGAAATGCAGGAAGGGAAATTCCCCCATGCAGCCTTTGTCCCAATCCTTTTAGAAATTATAGCATGTATAAAATCAGGTACTACAGAGGATGTCCTCTGGTTCTTTAATAACCATTGTGCAGAACAAAAATCCTCCTCATATTCCCTCACCTCTCCACCACCTTATGAGGAGTATATCTCCAATGGGGAAGAGAATACTCCACAACCAGATCCACCTCCCCTTAAGAAACCACAGAGGAAATCTGTCCCTAAGGACGATGAAACAAGATATACTGTTTATCCCTGGGGAGACAAACAGGATACCCCCACCCTCTGCTCCCCATTGCCTGTCAGGGATAAATGAGACCACCACGCCGGACACTCCTCAGCTTAAAGTCTCGGGTTATCACCCAACTAATCATTTTGCATTTCCAGTTAACGTTGGTGCCAACACAGCAGCTCAGTCATGGTTTCCTACCCCTCTAGCCAATCTTTCCTTGATCTGTAAGGTTGCCAACAAGTCAGGCCCTGACTCCCCCTATTTTGAGCAAGTACTGCGAGAATGGGCGATGGACCTTCAAACCTATTATGATTGGTATCATCTGATGAAAGCAGTGCTTGGACCCACTGTTTTTATTAACTGGCGGATGGCCTATGATGAGCAAGCTGAAGCACAGGCACGACTCAATATTCAAAATAATATTGCTATTTCTCTAGACATGCTGACCGGCTGGGGCCAGTATGTTAATCCTGTGACTCAAGTCTAAATTGGCCTGCATGACTATTTTCAGCTGGTCTCTGAACTTGCATTTAAAGCCCCCAAATCCTGTACTCCTCAGGATCCAACTGTCTACTTTCATAATCTTATATAGCAGCCCAGGGAATTGTTTACTGACTTCTTAGCCTGAGTCAATGAAGTAGTGGAGAAATGGTAGATCGTGGCCCAACCAGGGAGATAATCATTAAACAATTAATGTGGGAAGGCCTTAATGCCCCTACCCACAATGCAGTCGTGGCAGTGTGTAATGAGGACATCATAAATGGGTGATTGCTACTCACAATCTCAACCCTCAGGCAGGGCCCATAGCAGCCCTTACTGCCCCTCTCAATGCACTATAAGCTTCCAAAGATAATGATCATGGGCCATCCTCTCCCAACCCACCTGACTGTTCTTGCTGGGGATGTTGTCCTAAAACTCAACCCAAGACTAAATGCCCCAGATGCCAAAAGCATTTTCACTGGGCACATGATTGTAGAAGCTCTCACCATGTGCCTTTAAACTTAAAGAGGGGCACCCCTCAGCCCAGCAAATAAGAGGGGATCCCCCAAAGCCAAAGGTTTTCTGGACCCTCCCTATATTTCCTCATTCTTCCATGATGACTATTTTCCTGGATGGCAGACACATTAAGGTACTGGTGGACACAGGGGCAGAAGCCACTGCAATATCTCTTATTGGTGCCCAGGCCTTTCTACAATGGAGAATTAAAGATGGCCCAACCATTACTGGGGGAGGAGGGATAAGCCTTCTATAACAACCCTTCAGTTGATTCACTGGAAGGACCTTAATGGCAATCAGGGGTGATTCTTCCCTATTATAGCTGAAACGTCTTGTACTTTTTGTGGTTGTAATCTATTAGAGGAAATGGGGGCTCTGCTTACCACAAATAATAAGATCTCTTTTGAGGATATAGCAACACTGATATAACAGGTCAATCTGGTAGAAATTCTAGCCTTCATCCCTAATTCTAAGGGTCATTGCCCTCCCCTCACAGATATAAATATCCCAAGGTCCATACTGTTAAATTGGACACTGCAGAAGCCTGTGTGAGTGGACCAGTGTCCTATTATAGAACATAAACTATCAGTACTGACAGAGTTAGTTGAAGAGCAATTGTCACTGGGCCATATTGAACCTCCCCGCAATAGATTTAACACCCCCATTTTTGTAATTAAGAAAAAGTCAGGAAAATTTTGCCTTCTGCAAGAATTAAGACAAATCAATGCACAAATGGAAAAGATGGGCTCCCCTCAGACAGGGCTACTGCAGCTAGGTGTTATTCCACCATGATGGCATATTCGTGTAATAGATATTAAAGATTGTGTTGTTTTCAATACTGCTGGCTCCAGAGGACAGAGAGTGCTTTGCATTCACTGTCTGGGAGCCCAGTATTCAAAAACTTGCTTCCTGTTATCACAGGGTATGAAAAACAGTCCCATCATCTGCCAGTTGTATGTTCAACAGGCCTTATCTAGGGTCCCTGGTGAGGTATTAATGAACCACTCTATGGATGATATCCTGTTGGCCCACCCGAGTAGACAGAGACTTCAGGAGCTATTGCCCTGGCTCCTTGAGGACTTAGTAGCCATCACCCCAAGATATCCCCAGAAAAGATACAATGGCTACCCCTATTTGCCTTCTTAGTTTACCAAATCAGCCAAGCCATCCAACCCTTCAATGTCTCTATAATAATACAAGAATCCTACTTCCTTACAGACCTCCAGGAACCCTGTGGCACCATTAATTGGCTCAAACAATTTCTCCCAATTCCTGATGAAGACATGAGACAACTGTTTTCCCTTCTTGAGGGGCATTCCTTCCCCTCTGCAAAAAATATGGTTGATGAAGAGGGCCAGGGATCTCTTAAAGAGGGCCAGTGAACTTGCCTATAATGACTTTCTGAGGAGACATGATCCAAATGTTCCTCTGACAGTTCTAGTCCTCTGGACTAAGGGTAGCATACTGGGAGCACTGTGGCAATCAGACCCCCTAATCTGGATACATCTATCACATTCTGAGCTATTCCATATCACTTCAACGTTTGATATTACCTTTAGGATAGGCATTAAAGCAAGAGCAACTAATAGGAGAATCATGGGCCATGAACTAGGCAAGATTGTCCTCCCCTTCTCTCTCCAAAATACCCAGCCCTCATGGGTACACTCTCTTCCCTTCCAAAAAATGATGAAGAGTTTTTCAGGGAACTTGGATAACCATTATCTCCAAGATAAATGTTTGTTAGCTTTGTTGCTCCTTGAGTTAACACTAAGCCCATTTGCTAACCCCTCGAATGTCCCTCTTCCTCAAGCAGCTATAGCCTTTACAGATGCCTATAGAACAAACTTTGGCCTAAAAATCACAATGTCCAGCAGCAAAGAAATAACCATACCCAAATCAACCCAGGCTCTGTCTAAATGGGAGAACTCCTAGCTATTCTTAAGTTATTGGAGTTGAGCTAATCAGTGCCCATAAACATTTTTTTCAGATAGCTGATATGCGATCCAGCTATGCAAGCTGTTGTTCTTTGCTAAACTAAAAACCCATCGAGATCACATCTCCATGACCTTGAAAGCAATACAAGACATTCTAGAGAATAGGAAGCATCCCTGGTATATAACCCATATCCAAACACATTCAGAGCTGCCAGGAATGCTTGCTTCAGGCAATGGTAGGGTTGACAAGCTCTTTATGACAGTAAACTTGCCCCTGTTGGAACAAGCTAGACTGCTCCATCAACAATTTCACTTATCTCCTCATAACCTGCATAGGCTGCTGCCTGATTTGCCTGTAGCACAGTGCAAACATCTTGCCCAGACTTGTACAATTTGTGCTCCCCTAGCACCTCTGGGACCATTAAATAGAGGGTGACTTAACCCCAGGGGTCTAATGCCCAATGCACTCTGGCAAATGGATATTACCCATCACTCCCCATCCCCTTTGGAAACTTAAAATGTATACACATAATAGTGGATACATACTCCTCATTTACCTTTGCCCTAGCACAGACTGGGGAAAAGGCCCCCCAGGAAATCAAGACATTAAAAACTGCTATGATGGTCATGGGAGCGCCTTGGAGCATAAAAACAGATAATGGCCCAGCACATACCTCTCAACAGTTTAAAGATTTCCTTAGGGAATGGAAAATAGAACACACCACAGTTTTTCCATATAACCCCAAGGACAAGCAATTGTAGAAAGAACAAACCACTCACTAAAGGATGATTTACAAAAAATACCCAAGGAATTGAAGAGGGATCCACACTTGGCTCTGGAGCAAGCTCTGTTTAAGAAGAACTTCTTGTTGTTTGATGACAAAGGACTTGGCCCAGCCTATAAGCATTGGGCCTTTCTCCCCAGAGAAACACCACTCCCTCTAGTCAGATGGAGAGACCCTATATCTAACCTCTAGCAATCTTCTGCTTCCTTATTAACATGCTGGTGAAGATATACTTGTGTTTTCCCACAGGATCAAGCTAGGCCAATATGGATGCCAATCAGAGACATATGGCCAGCTACAGATCAAGAAAATCTCAAGAAGGAACTCTTCCTTTGCTGACAGTCCTGCTACTGATTCTGCCAATGAATGTTCATGCTGAAGATCTTTCGGCATTCGTCCCTGCTCTGCCTATCCCAATGCCTGTTGCCGTAACTGCCCCTTCTTTCACAGGAATTTCTACAACTAACAAAATCTTGGGCCTTCTTTATGCCCAGTTTCAAGGTTCTTTTAATTATTCATTTGGATTCTTTGATTTAGCACATATCCTTTGCTTTGATGCACACCATAGGGTGAATGCTTCTGGGTGCATCCCTTTCTCCTCTTACATTACAGGAGATTTTTAAGGGACAACAGGGGTAATTGGAAAACAGACCAGATTTATGCAAGGTATCAAAATAACAGACCTCACTGTTGAGAAAAAAGGAAAAAAAGAAAAAAAAAACATTACTGAAGGCATTCATCACCATTTGATTCTTTGTTTACGTTCGGGAGAATATACCACCAAGATTGAAATACCTATTAATTGGGATCGTTGCCTTCCTGATTTTGTACCCCATCACCTTTACAGAAAGGCTAACATGGGGCTTTGGATCCAGACACCAGAGGACTGTGAGATTTCACTATCTATGAACTGTAGCACATCAAAAACTATTGATGTTTACCTCATTATATGAGTAAAAAAGGCCAGAATTGTTTTGGGGGCCTGGCCTCTATGTGGCCTCCACTCCTGCATGGATTTAAGGCCCTTTCTGTTTATAAGAATTATAATTTTTCAATAGAAATTATACCCTTTTATTTTATGATAATATCTCTGCTCCTGACAGAGTTACAAATGATCCCAATGTTATTATGCGAAACCATTTTGCCCTTTCTGCCACCCCTGTATGCATAAAGACACCCTTTCTCTTTATCTTAACCAATTCCTCTATGCCAATGCCGAATTGCACTCAAGACCTTTATAAGCTGGGACCCTGCTGGACTTTCCTTTGGGTACCTTTGACCAATGTAACACATTTCCATAGGGTAGAAATGATGGAACAAACCAGAATAAAAAGAGACTTTGAAATAACAGCAGCCATAGCAGCTGCTATTCTGCTTGCTGTGGCAGGTGGGGTAGTAGCCCCAGCCTCCCTGGTTCAAATGGGAGCCACTACCTCTACATTTAGTATGGCCATAGAAGAATCAGCCTTAGCATTAACCACTCAATAGCTGATTAATTCCCATTTCCATTCAGCTATACTCAATTTACAACAACAACTAGATCTATTGTATGAAGAAGTTCAGACATTAAGATGGCTGGTAAGAGGAAACTGTGATCCCCCATTCTCCTCCTTATGTTTAACCCCTTACCCAATCTTGAATATAACACATGCCAGGAGTCGGTTGGGACTGTTGGGACTGTGGAGCAAAAAGTTCTTAAACCTTACGGCACAACTCTCTAATAAAATTTTAAGGATGAATTCCATGCATGTGAAACCACTGGAGGTGTCTACAACATTCTTTGCTCAAATTTGGGATATAAAATCAATCCTTGATCCTTCAAAAATTATAGCATGGGAAATGATAGGGAGAATGGTAATCTTAATAATACTGTTGTTTAAATGTTTCCTACAGTATGTTTCCCAGCCGTACCATATTAAGAAAACGACCTTGCATGTGCTAATGGCTCTGAAACACCCTGATCAGGGTCCTCGTAAGGAAGTAATAGCAGCCTGGTTCATGGAAATTCATGATGCCTCTGTCTGATGTCTCTGTCTAATGCTCTGGCACCCTAGGGTACTCTCTAGGGACCCACCCTTCCAGGGCTGGTAGTCAAAGACAGGTAAGAGCCTGTCAGATAGGCAATCCTAAGACAGGCACAGTCCAAATGCTGGGGTGTCCCAGTGGTGGGAAAAACAAGATTAGAGTAAAGAGCTCTAATTCCCACTAGCAGCCACAAAATAAAATAAAAAGGGTGATATGAGGCAGGTAAGGCCTAAGCACCTGGCCATGCCTTAAGCAAACAATGAGCTGTGACATGCATAACAAGTGCTCTGGCCAGAGGAAACCTGACCCATAAACTCCAAACTGAAAAATGATGATGTACAACCCAGAGCCAACCAAGAAACACCATGGCAGCTAGAAGCAAAAGCCCGCTAACAGCCCCACATATATCCCCAGCGTTTTATTTAATAAACAAGCTTGCTTACAATCTCCCAGAGTCTGAGCCGCTGCCTCTGTGTCCTCTCACCCACTGCCCCCGGGTATCAGGGTTAGTGAGACTCCAGTTGTAGCATCAGCAACACAATTATAACTCAAGAAATAGAGGATTTGAGGCCTTCTTTTTGGCCTCTGTGGGCACTAGGGATGCATGTGGTGTATATACATATCTATAGGAAAAAGAATATGCAGAAAAATAACCTTTAAAAATTACAGGAGAAGAAAGAGAAACCTGACTAATCTAGTTTGGATTGTATTGTTGTTACATATTTGAATGGTACTTTACATTAGTTTCACATTTTGTGATTTTTTGAGTCCTTTGACCAGTGAGTCATTGAGAAAATATGGCCTTGTGAATAGCATTAGGAGTCACTATTTATTAGACACATTGGCATCCTCTGACTCTGAAAACAATGACTACTTGTTCTATTCCCCTATAATGAAAGTTTCAACCCTTGTAAAATGGGTGTATTATTACTAATATTGTTTGTGTATTTGTAAAATTGAATCCAAAGCTATTGCCTTCAACTTTCAAGAGAAGAAAGCTATGAGAGGCATGTACAATGTTAGGCCTGTGCTTCTCACCCTCCACCTCTTTCTAATAAAGACAAACAATTTAATAACAAGACATTGTCTTTTTACAAAAAGAGTGATTAAATGTTAGCCAAAGATGTGGGTTAAATTTTGTCTTGATAAGGATTACTATTGATGTGATGAAACACCTTGACCAAAAGCCACTTGGGGAGGAAAGGGTTTATTTTGCTATGCTTTCACATCAATGTTCATCATCAAAGGAAGTAAAGTCAGGACAGGAACCCAAATAGGGCAGGAACCTGGAGGCAGGAGCTGATGCAGAGGCCTTGGAGGGGTGCTGCTCACTGGCTTGCTCCTTATGGCTTGCTCAGCCTGCTTCATGCACCCAGGACCACCCATCTAGGGGTGGCACCACTCACAATGGGCTGAGTCAATCATCAATAACCAATTAAGAAAAATGCCCTATAGGCATGAGTACAGCAGGATCTTTTGGAGGTATTTTCTCAGTTGAGGTTCACTCCACTATAGCTTGTGCCAAGTTGATATAAAAGTAGCTAGCACAGATTCCAAATGTATTTGACATTTGTGTTATTCAGTTGGGTTTCTTGGCGTAATGTTAGGTTGTATTTTACTGTTTAAGAAAATGAAACAAGCAAAAAGGAATATTAAATGCTAAAAATGTAGCAAGTTAGCAGTTCTAAATCATCACCCCTAAAGGCAATTAAAAATTATTAATAATTAAGGTAAAACAGAATTTATTTTGCCAATAAATAAATATATATTTTAACTTGTGAGAAATATAAGCAAATATATTATTAGTAGTTAACACATAGTACATTAGATAATATTGCAATTGTTTATAAAATTTTGTTTTCTACTCTATATTTGCAGTGGAACAATCAAGAAATTAATCAGTCAGGTTTGACAATGCTAAGTATCAGTTTTAATAAAAATCAGGTCTAAAGCTTATGGCTCCAGTTTCCTCACTGAGAAATGTTCTTGTGATGATTCCCAGGAAGATAAAACAACAACAAAACAAAACAAAAAAAAAAAAAAGGAAAGAAAAAGAAAGCAGAAAACCTACCTTAATAATAAACAAAATAACAATATAAGTTTTTATGGAACTTTAATTCTCAAAAGTATCCCAGAATGCTTATAAACTATTATTCAAACCATACACAAAGACTGCTGATGCACGGCTGCACACTGGAGTGGAATTATCAGTTGGATAACTTGTTTCTGCCCTGAAAGGGGTGCGGTCTGCATGACCTAATTGGGCTCTTCTGGCTCTGAGTTTTTCAGTGCTGTGTGGGTGGAATTCTTGGGCTGTGGTGTTGTGCAAGGCAAGGCTGTATTGTGGTAGAAGGTGGGAAGTACAGGAGAGTGTAGTGGTGGGAAGCAAGGCATGGGAAATGGAAGGAGGACGTTCCAGTCCCCAGGTGGTGGTGATTACAACATCATTACCCGTGGTCAGAGCTCTTTGCCCTTGGGGTACATTAACTTTCCCAGGTGCTGTGTGAAAGAAGTGCCTTGGATTGCCAAATGAAAAATTCTCTTATGGAATATTTTTGTTTTTGCTGGAAAAAATATAGTAACAGATGAGATTGCTTCACATAGAGAATCACAGAATGGGATGGGCCTGAGAGATTTTCCAATAAAAAATGCATTTTATCTTTAAGAAAAGCATGGATCACAGAAGGCCTTGCTTAGGGCATTGCCATAGGGCAACCTTGGAACCATCTGGTTTTCTGGGATGTAGTGGCTCACCCAGTGCATCTTCTGTGTTTTCTACAGTTGTATTGGCAGAGATGGACTACCATCCAAAAGAGCTCCTTCTGAGGTTACAGTCTCTCCTGGGAGCATTTGTTCAAAATATTCAGGCTTTCATTTCTTTTATGTGCATTTAGTGAGTGTTAGTTATGTGCCAGGGATTAAGCAGAGTGTCTGAATACGAAGCATGTATGCGTCATGTTTTAATCCATTTAGTGCCCAGCCTATGAAGCAGAAACTGATTTTTCCTATAGGTATGGGAAAAGAGAGGGAGGGAACAATGGGAGAGGGAGAGAGAGAAGGAGGGAGGGAGGGAGAGAGGGAGAGAGAGAGAGAGAGAGAGAGAGAGAGAGAGAGAGAGAGAGAGATGCCAAAGTGAAGCAGTTTGTGAGTGAAGTTTGTCTACAACTCTTTAAACCACCAGCTAAACAAATCATGCAATATCATTCTAGCAATGAAGCAAATAAGCTTGGTTCCATACAAGAATAAATGGGTCACCAAAATTACTCACAGTGCTCAGAAAAGATGTGTTTTAAGGAAAACAGGATTTCAAGTAGACCAGGTTCAATCCATAGACACACATTGTATACATAGACACACATTGTATACACACACACACACATACACATATGTATACATATATTTGTTTAGAGGGTGAATTTGGCTTCCTGAAGAGTGATATATCAGCCATTGGTTACTACTTCTATAAGCAGGTCCTTCCTTGCCTGGAATAAAGACAAAGACACAAAGACAATTAGCTGTAGCCTTAATCTTTGCTAATTTTATTGTTTCTGTTGCCTCAAATGTTATCTTTCTTTTTAAAATAGTTGTGTTGTTAAAAATAACTTCACCTGGGCTTTCAAGATAGTCCAACTATTAAAGTGCTAGTGATGCAAACATGATGAATTTACTTTGATCCCCAGGACCCATGTCAAAAAAAAAAATCAGATGTGCTGGCATGTACTTGTAATTTCATTACTGTAGAAGCAGAGACAGACAGTTCCTGGGGCTTGCTAACCAGGTAGCCTGGACTATTCAGGGAGTTCCAGGCCAATGAGTGATCCTTTCTCAGAGGAAAAAAAAATGAAAGAAAGAGAAAGAAAGAAAGAAAGAAAGAAAGAAAGAAAGGAAGGAAGGAAGGAAGGAAGGAAGGAAGGAAGGAAGGAAGGAAGAAGTGGGATGGAGTCTGAGGAACACAACCCAAGGTTGACATCTGGCTTCCACATCCATGTGCATACACACATACACCTGTTGCACACATAAACAAAGTAGCCACTTACCCTTGGTACATCAAGAGAAAAAAACTTGAACACTACCAGTGCCTACTATATGGTATGCATGTATCAAGGAAATAGTTATTTAACTCTCATACTTACAATGTATCATTAATCATTTTCTCCATGCAATTATTGAAGCTCCCGGCCTTAAACTTGCCTGAGGCTGCTCAACAGGCTAATAGCAAACTGTAGATTTGAAAGATTTATGTACTTCACTTGAAAAGTCATTCAAGGGGGGTGGAAAGATGACTCCGTGGTTAAGGGAACCTGGCTGCTCTTTCAGAGAACCAGGGTTCTATTCCAAGCATCTGGATGACTACATGACAGATCACAAACTTGAGGCGATTTGATGTTCTCTCTGGCCTCCCCAGACACCATGCATGTATGTGATGTACAGACATACACACAGGCAAAACACTCATACACATAACATAAAAGTTTTAAAAATTCAAAATTTCTTACCTGATAAACACACACATATAGAGAGAAAATAAGAGGGGGGGGTAGGGTGGGAGAGGGGAAGGGAGAGAGGGAGAGAAAGGAGACTGATGGGGCAGAAAGATGAGACAACACAGAGACAGACAGAAACACAGACAGACAGACAGACAGACAGACTTATGAGATTGGAATACTAAAATAAGCTAGGAGTCAGCAGAGGAATTGGATACTCAGTGTAGTTAAATATCGAGCAAAGAGACATACTTCGTTGTCACGGGAGATGCATATGAAAAAATGGACAATAGTAGTTTGAAAATGACACCTGCGCTTTTAAAACCCCCATCTGAATTCTTGTAGTTGAGTCATTGAATGCTGCAGTATTTACTGTTGATACTCAGTTCCTACGCATTTATAACTGTATCAGCAAGTATTATGTGGCTGATAATATTTGTTTAAGCCCTATTATTTATTGAGTATAGTAATTTTCTTTCAATTCTTCCAGAAAGTATGTAGTAGGTATAATTATTTTCCAAATTAATAAGTAAGGAAACTAACACAGAGGAGTTAGTTTTTAGAGTGCATTATTATTAAATACCTTCATCGATATCTGTATCTGTATGTTATTTCAAGATGTGCCTGTGATTTCTGACATCTTATTATCATATCACAGAATATTTAGCTTTGTGTGTGCACATGCACACACATATGTGTATTGTTGAGTTGTATGTATATTATTGGAATCATATATATTGAATATAATAGTTCTTTAAAATTGTGGTGGTATTGTGTTCCCCAAAATACTGTGCACCCTAATAAACTTATCTGGGGTCAGAGACAGAACAGCCACAATATTAAACATAGAGGTTAGGCAGTGGTAGCACACGCCTTTAATCCTAGCATTCCAGAGGCAGAAATCCATCTGGATCTCTGTGAGTTCAAGGCCACATTGGAAATGGCCAGGCATGGTGACACACACCTTTAATCCCAAGAAGTGAGCCTTTAATCCCAGGGAGTGATGGCAAAAATAGAAAGATATATAAGGCATGAAGACCAGAAACTAGAAGCATTTGGCTGGTTAAGCTTTCAGGCTTTCAAGCAGCAGTTCAGCTGAGATTCATTCTGGATGAGGACTGAGAGGCTTCCAGTCTGAGGAAACAGGATCAGCTGAGGAATTGGAAAGGTGAGGTAGCTGTGGCTTGTTCTGCTTCTCTGATTTTTCCAGTATTCACTCCAATACCTGGCCTCAGGTTTGTTTTTATTAGTAAGTACCTTTAAGATTCATGCTACATAAAATGCTTTCTTGATTGATGCCTCAACATTTTTTGTTGACTTTGTGATTAGACAAAACACTTAATTATTTAATGAGCATAATAGAAGTCAATGCAAAATGTATATGCTCCTTGCTTGAATGTGTACACACACCCAAACAGTTATGTTTATGCTATAATGCAACAAACATAAAATATGTCTAATGAAACTATTCTACATTTTCCATCCATGGGATGAAATTTAGGTTTGTTAAAACTCACTTTATGGAGGTTTCCATAGTGAACTTAGGCATCATAGTTCCTGGCCAGCATGAATGTTACTTTATTTCTCCACAAGTAGTCAAAAAGTTCCTCAGAAAGCTACCCCAAAACATCCTTAGAAATAATATGTTGCACACTAGACAGGAAAGATAGAGTAAGAATAAAATGAAATGATATTATCATTGGCTATCCTTTAAACATATTAAAAACTCTCAGGAGAGATAGTGTACTGTAGGGCTTCATGCTGTGCTGTTCAGGGCATGAGGGATGACCTCATGTTTTTTTCATCTTTGATTATTGTGATACTGCAGATCTGAGATGGAGACAGTAATTGCTTATAGCATAATGCCTCTCTCTCTCTCTCTCTCTCTCTCTCTCTCTCTCTCTATCTCTCTATCTCTATATCTATATATATATATATATATATATATATATATATTACACTCTGTCTATCTTTTTCCTCCCTGTATCCTCTCTTTTCTCAATTTTTTTCTCTCTTCTTCCCTTCCCTGGAGTTCAACAGAGAGTATGTTAAAATAAACAAAAACTGTGAGAAACTAAGCAAAGTCAGTGACGGGTCCACTTTTCTAGCAGAACGTGGGAAGTATGATTTGATTATAACAGTTGGAAGGCAGTGGGCCCAGCCATGTGTACTATAGGCAGTGGTTTAAGGGGGGAGGGAAATTTAGCAAAAGCCAGTGTAACCCTGGGCTTTGATACAACTGGCCTTTCAGTCCCCACTTGAGATTTGCACATCCCCAAGGGAAGCTGTGGTTTGGAATAAGATCCTGCATTTAATTTCACTCAAAGAACTTATTGGACTTGGCACCAAAAGAAAGAATTTGCAGTATATTTTTGTCATGATTAGTGGTCCCCTCACCACAACATTTGATTATTTTGGAAAGGGAAAAGTTAAATCCTTGTAAAGTTGTGATTTACAATTTGCGAGCATCCAGGTAGGGAGTGCAGCTTCTGCCAATTTGATCATGGGATCCACATTTCATTCTAGCTCATTGATATGAGAAAACAAAGCCATTCTGCAAGGAAAATGGAAGCTGGAATGATACTGTGGATTGTCCTGAGAGATTTTCTCTCCATGCCACCTCTTCCTTGGTCCTGATGATTCTGGTTTCCCCTGGAAGTCATAGTAAGAAACTGGCACCAGGGTGTACTCTATGGTATTTTTAATCACACAATTTGTTTGCCCTCAAAGTTATGCAAATCTTGGCAAGGGAGTTGAAAGAACTTTCTAATTTATACCTGAAAATAATTTTCACTGGACTTTTTTTTTTTTCCTCAAGCTTTGTAATTAAGACTGAAGATCTTGTGAGTATTTTAGTACTGACTCAAATATATCTAAATTGCCAGGAGGGGACTGAATGCCCAACTGGGTAGGACAGTGAATATTTTCTGGATACCTACACAACCCCCACCCCCCTCTCTTAACCCCCCCCCCCCCCAACACACACACTCTTCTGAATTTTCCCTGACATTAGGAGTGCTGTTTGGAGAAGTCACGTTCTTTTCAGTGCTCAGCTTTCTGAAATGATGTTCCACTACAAAGACTGGAGAAGACTGGAGAAGGATGAATGTAAATTCCAGGGTGTGGAGAAAGGCAGGCAAGTTACCTGTTGTCCTCCTGAAACATGGAAAGAACCGTGCCGCTTCTCGGTAAACTATAAAGTGGACTTTTAAGAGTAACATACCCCATCTTCTACTGTTCTTGCTTGTGTGTGTGTGTGTGGGATGTCTGTTTCTAGCTCGACGAGCGCTTGTGAAGTTTCCATCACTGAAGCTCTCACTCTGCTCAGTCTGAGAAGGCAATTTGCTAAAGAACGCAGCAGTCAGAGGTGCTGCTTGCAGAGGAAATGGCTTTTTTACTCTCATTCTGGAGTTAGGCAGAAGATTGAGATAAATATAAATATAAGAATTCCATTCATATTTGGGTTGTGCTATGCTTGTACAGCTGAGCATGATGGTCGCAGCATGGGTGAGTGGGGACACAGAGTCTGGGTTCCCATTCATTTGTGGCTTTATAAAAACTGTTTATCGTGTCTAAGCCTCGGATTTCCCATCTGCACAATGAAATAAATCAAACAGACCCCTGCATTTGGCTGTGAAGAACTAGGAAGAGTTAATACAAGTATTTCATGATGAGTCCATAATGACTGGTAGGTAATATAAATCCTAAGTGTTAGCTGTTGTGGCTGTTTAGTACTGACCACCTTAGCAGAATATTTCCTGCTTGCCTGTTATGAAGTTTGGATTTAATTTCTCTTTAGAGGCGAAATAAGAAATCCATTCTTTGCATTCTCACTGATTCAAACAACAGTAAATTAATGATAATTCTTTAGTCTTCTTCACTTTCTCAGAGCTACTGAGATACTTGAATCAAAAGTTAACTAATTTTATATTAATGAAGTGTCTTCAAAATGATAAAAATCAACTCTAACTTTCTTTTACATTTCTCATGCTTTTAGGAACTTAGACATCTATTCTTTTGCCCCATTTCTTCTGCTCCCTTATCCTTTGTCTTCCCCTCTTCTCCCCTCCCCTCCCCTCCCTCCCCTTTTCTTCCTTACTCCTCTACTCCCCTTCCCTTTCCCCCTCTTTAATTCTCCTCTCTTCTTTTCTAGGATTATCTTCCTTTATGATGAATTCATTTCAGGCAGTCAGTGGCCACCTGACAGCACACATTCCTTCCTCCATAGAGGATCCTGTAGCTGGCAATCACAGATAACAAATGCACAAATGATATGATGTAAGGCAGGTCTCCTGATGGTGTCTATATGTCAGGTGTGTGTAGGAGACACTCACTCACAAGTTATTGGATGCCTGCCCCCCTTCACATAAGAACAATACTGCAATCTCTTCATCTGAAATGATACCACTTTCCTGTGTACTAAGGGCATACTTATCTTTTCCAGATGATTTCCAGAGCCAAACTCACCCTGTCATTACATTACTATAACTCACTTAAATTCAACTCGTGGTCTTTGTAGTGTATATATGTCACTCTTGTTTGGTACTGATGTGAAACTTTCATGATTGAATGCTGAATGGTATCTTCAGTGTTCCCTGTCATAGGTGATGGAAAAAGAAAAAGTGAAATTCACTAAAATAACCACATAGGAATGAGAATAAAATATAACAATTCTACCCTTGATGTAGTGGGGAGGGGCTTGATCCTGCCTCAACTGAATGTACCAGGCTTCATTGCCTCCCATGGAAGGACTTACTCTTTTGGAGGAGGGAATACAGGGTGGGTCGAGGGGGGAGGCAGGGGAGAGTGGGGGGAGGGATAAGGGGGGGGGAGTCTGTGGTTGTACATAAAATGAATAAAACAATTTTTTAATTAAAAAAAGAGAGAGCGATTCACAGTGGTCAAGGACCCTCTACCATAGCCTATCTTCTTTGAACTAGAGTGACAAGGCTTCTCCCTTTTAACTGGAAGTAGCGAGGGTATTCTGACATCTGTTTTCTGACAACCACATCTCGGAGACAGGTAACGTTCCTTCTGCTGTAACAGAGTGGCTTTAGCAGCTTCTGTGAGCCTCCGGTTACTTTGGGGACTGATTTAGAGATTGACACTTAACATCAGCAAATCCCACACAGTGTTTTACAAATTAAGTCTGTGTTCTATCAAGTACTAGCATTAGCCTATTTCCAAGGAGACAGCTAAGACTCATTTCTGACACAGGTAGCGTCAGGTCTAGCCTTCTCTCCAACACGCCATCCCAGTCTTTTCATCCTTTCTGTGGTGCTTCCTTTTCAGTCAGAACTTGAGTAACTCAGAACCTTTCTGTCCCTTAAAGCATACCTCTATCAAAGGTGCTATTGAAAGACCTTTAATTAGTTTTAATCTGGCATAAATAAAAGTCATTGGTAGTTGTGCTCTTGTCATTATGTTACTGCATTTAGTGAGACCATTTTTCACTTAGCAGGCTGGAGTAGACTTCTTCCTCCCCTAATCTATGTATATCGGAAATACTGTTCACTCTGTTTGAAAACAAAGTTGAACTTAGAGAAATTATGTGATAAAGATTGTGACCAATACTAACTGAACCACAAAAATGATGTAGAATATTAAAAAATAGTTTTCTTGGTCTCATTTGAGCCTCTTTGAATCAGACAGATCCTCCGGACAGGGTCCTGCAAGTGGTGTTTTTAATAACACCATCCCCCACCCCCAGGCAGTTCAGGTCCAGGCACATCCATCCAGACTAGATCAAGACAGGGACATCTTATAAGCATAAGAGCATAATGGATGCAACACGACACTACTTGATATACAGAAGAGCTTGTCAATCATTGTTCTGTCTTTTTCAAGTACACATATAGTTTACATTATCGTCGAAATTCTATTGCTTGCCTTAGATCTTATCTTTCTTATATTGTAAAACTTTAATATACTAAAGATATAGAAAGCTATATTCAGATTGAAATCAGAGTGAATAAATGAGACTTAATCCCACAGTCAGAAAGCAAGGATGCCAGGAACAGCAGTCATCTTACTTTATCCCAAAGCCCATGTGATCCACTAGCCTCTCTGCATCATTATGTACTATACATTTATCCATTTGCTTTTATTTCATTTACATTTCTCTCTCTGTTATGAGGTTACTTCCTGTACTTTAAACAATTACTGGAGAATTATTTTAAAAAACCTAATTCTAATAACTTTGTAATTTCTTATTTCCGTACTTATGAACTCAAAAATTATTCCAACATGAACATAGTAATTAGCTCACTATTTACCTACACAATATTGAAATGATTATTATTTATTCCTTTCTGAGATTTTAGCAGTTCTTTTGCTCTGACCATCTAGAGAATAATGATGGAAATTTTCAACAAAAAATTTATTCTAAGTGTGATGATCCCTTATTTGGTGAGACACACATAGACTGAGTGAGTTATACTTAGGAATGTATATGTATATACACATATGCACATATGCATGTAATAATAACTAATAAAAAAGGAGGCCATAAATTTGAAAAGGAGCAAGGAGGGGTATATGGGAGGCCACAGAGGGAGGAAAGAGAAGGGAAAAATTATGTAACTTTACTGTCTCAAAAATTTAAAAAATTAAAAAGATCCTTCTATAACAAAGGTAAAAGCAGCTTTTAATTCATTCAAAATTCCTAATGTTAATGATTTATTTTGTGTCTTTTGTATAGTCTGTGGCTCTTATTTTATAAGTTTTATACTGTATTTGATCTCTAGCTTATAAATCTTTGGCCAGTTACCAGTGGCATTTGTGTTAACCCAAAAGAAAAGAATGAAATGCTCAGGGCTTGAGATCATTCATCTTATGGATTTCCAGCTCTCTTCATGTAAGGATTTGTGAACCCAGCAAAGAGAAAGAGTTAAGCCTATTCCCCTAGTTGGCACAAACTTTGTAGTTTAAAATTACATACTGACTCTGGTGTAGAGACACAAGAAATTATAGAGCAGACACTGTCCAGGACAACGTATAATTTAAAATGTACTAAGGAATGTATGCTGCATGGCAAAGGAAGTGAAGTGCTTCTTCAAACCTAAGTGTTTTGCATAGAAAGGCAGTAATTATCCACTCCTAGAGAAATGTTTGCATTCATTCTAAATCAATATTTACTATTCATTTCTTGTGTTCAACAAAACAGGGATTTAACTTTTTTTTAATTTTAATGAAGCACTAAGACTACAATATTTCTACAATGTAATTGTCTTGATATGAAATATTGCTAACTGGTGCTGCTATTTCGAGAAAGAGCAGTGTGAAATGGAAGGGCAATCCTATTTGTGAAATGTTACTTTGGGAACATTCAATTCAAACTCAGCCAAGCAGGGCAACCCACCAGTTTTCAAGATAACTTAAGCTGTCTCCTCGGCACGGCCTTAACTAGGATCATGCAGATGAGTTTTTGCCTTTGTATTTCCCCCTTTCTCTTAATACATACTTCTTAATAAGAATTTGGTTTCAAGTCAACTATTGCCTTTGGTCTCTGTTTTTTTCTTTCTCTCTCTTTCTCTGTGCACGTGTCTGTCTGTCTTCCTCTCTCTCTCTCTCTCTCTCTCTCTCTCTCTCTCTCTCTCTCTTTCTCTCTCCCTCTCTCTGCTAGAAACTATCCTCTAAAAGCATTTCTTTTCCTGAAAGAAGAAAAGACCCCTTTATCCTCTGAATTCTCCTTCACAGTGCAATTCAAAGAGATCTCAAGGAAGCTAGGATGAGCAGATAAGAAAACAAGCCATGAACACTGTTCATTTCCAGTAATTTTTTGAACTTATGGAGTTTACGATCTGATATTTCTGAGATTTTTCTTTAGAAATGATTACTATTATTTTTTAACATAGACTACAGAAAGAACTGGAAAGTGTAACACTATGTTTCATTATAACACAGAAATTCTCTTTCTTGAAAGCCAAACTGGTTACAGCTTTGCCAAGTTTCATGTCAGAACAGGACTACCCATTACATTAAATGCTCTGTAAATGCTCACTTTTTCTACTCCCTAAGAGTTCTGCTCCTATCCTCGTTATAGTTTAGAACTCAAGGTTTCCTGTTATTCTTGCTTCTTTCTTTTGTGTTGTTATTATTGTGGCAGAGAAGTCTTATCAAAGGGACATTTCTTTGAAAATTTCTACATCTCCATGAGATTTTTCAGATTTTATATTGATTGCCTTATTTGATGTTAAAATTTTATGAATATTATGCTTTTCTGATTAGTACATTCTACAGTATCCTAATATCATTTTAAATGAAATTTAGAGGAAGAAAAAAAGAAAAAGACAGCTTTTTTGTTTCTTCACAGTACAAGTGACTTTTCTTAACTGACTGTGGAGTTCAGCTGTGCATGAGTTGGTACTGAACTTCCCCGTGCCTTTCTGCCATTTATAATTCATGCAAGCTCTCTGAATTACTCTTTGGTATCTACTCTGGGGACAAATAATATCATTTATATACTGGGATTGCTGCTCTATTTTATCTCCCTTTTTTTACTGACAAGAGACCAGAGTGTTGCTGAGAGTTGTAGAAGTAAATTGGGTGCAGACACCATCCTTCACTTTCTGAGAAAAGCACCTTCTTTTGGCAGGAAATGCTATTATAAACTGTACGACTATAAATGGCGTGTTAGTCCCCAAGATAGCCCTGTCTCACTGTCCAAAGTAACAACATGTTTCTTTAGCATCGAGTGGAAAGCACCAATGAGAAAGCAAGTGGTTAGGGCCTATTCCTAAAATCTGGAAAATCAATGGGACACTAAAAGGGGAACTGAAGTGAATCACAATGAACCTCTTAAGGGTCATTTAAAAAAAAATAACAACTGATTATGAACAAAGGTTTTACTCCAGGAACTGGAGGGAGCCAACAAACTCATTCTGGCACTCCAGTTAAATGTCTAATAGTTGAGAAGTTTTCTGCACAACCTGTAAAGGACAATGAGTAAGGCTTTGATGGCTTTCAGGAAAGGCTCTGTGTCCTCTCACCAAAACATGATCAGAGTGTTAGTGGCAAATTCTGAGAGACCCCAAAATAAAAAGGGGCAATGTCAGCTAGGAATGGCAGTTACCTTGTTAATTTTGTAGGAAGAGAATCCTAATGCTAATTTGTACTTGAGGGAAAAATAAAAGTAAATGATGTCAGAGTATAAAATCTGAGATCTCACTTACTAAGATGAGACCTTCTGAAGACCTTAGAATTATATTTTTTCTTCTTTATGCCAAGTATAAAATGTAAGTAGAATTAAGTGTTAACTCAAAATTTTCATTTTATTATTATGTTTGGATGAGAAATCATTCTTTTTATTAGTTGGCATTAAAAACATTATTCACTTTCTTATACTACAACCAGCCCTGACAAATACATCATATATATATATGTATATATATATATATATATATATATATAAAAAATCAACAAATACATCATAAATATATATATATATATATATTTTAAAAAATCAACATGAATGTTGAAGTATTTATATTGTTTGGTATTAAAAAACAAGTTTTATTAACTATTATTTTTTGTGGGGTCTTTGCTACTGTCAGTAAAAGTATTATTAAAAAGACCCTCCACTGGTCCTCTGCTTTGACACTGAGGGTATTTACACTGACCTTGTGTTCACACTTTCAGAATATGACATTCTTACACTGACTAAGAAAGACTACTGTTCGTTCAGAAGAGTGCTTTCTTACCCAGTTGATATTTTCCATCAAAAGTGAAGCTTTGCTTCCTCTTAGACCATAAGCAAGAATTAATCAAGCAGTCAGTTGCTTAACAAACATAGACTCCATACCTTCTTGCCATGACACACAGGCAATAACATTGAGTTAGCTCACGAAAGGCATCTGTAAACAGAATGGAGAAAGTTAAGCACTCCAAGACTCTCTATTTATATTATAGCCAAAATTTACCACATTGTATCAATTCCTGCAATGAAATGGCTCTGTGTGAGAATTAGAGTTATACAATTAAAATATTAATGAAAGGAAGGAGATGTGGCATACAAAAAGTGTCCCCAACGCCTCACAGACAGCCTATTGCCTCTGTTAATGTAGATGTCCTCTTACAAGTCTCTCTGATGAGAGTTGAGAGATGCTTTGACTTATGAGTATAACAACAAGCAATTAGGAGTTATTTTAATATTATGCCCATCTAGTAGAATAATCGTATTGGGTCTCTCCATAGGTTCATGGCCCCTGTTACAATGCTATGTGCGTGTTCTATCTCATAAAGTGGGCCATAGATCCAATCATAAAGTGGTTGGTTAGTCCCATAACATTTGTACCACTATTGTACCCATTGGCATATCTTATCATGTCAGTCATTATTGTAACTCACCAGGTGTTGTCTTTCTTTAAAACTGTTGCTGCCTTTTAAGCAATGGCTGTCTTAATCGGCAACTGCAACTCTGCTGCTATCAGCAGTGGTTTGGCTACAAAAGTCACACAGCCAGAGGGGATTCTGTTCCCTCAGGCACTGACTTTTGACTTTTTCAAAGCTATGAAGGGAACTTATCTAAATCTCTGTCCCTCTAAGGAATTTGAGATTCAAAGGTTGAGGAAGAATTCTGTTCCTCGGAGAGGCTGAATAGCAAGTAGCTTACTTTCTCTCCTTGCTTGCGCCTCGCAAAATGCTACTCGTCCTTTTCTCAACCCCCACTGAAAAGTCCTTCTCCACCTGGTTCCTCCCTAACACTTCCTGTCAACTAATTGCTGACTCAGCCTCCTAACTGCAGGTTAATTTTATTTAATCAAACAAATGTAACACATCTTTGCATCATTAAACAAATGTTCCAGTGCACACACAAAAGTAACATACCTTAAAACAATATTCTATCACAACAGGGTTCATAGCTGAGTGAGGTTGAAGATTACTTTTCTCCAGCAGCATCCATAGCACCTTCTAGTACCATGAAAGCTAGCCAATAGGGATGAAAATTTCAGGTGAGCATCTGTTCAATTTCTTCATGTTCTGTGGTTATCTTTAGCAGTAAGGTCTTATCATCATGTTCTAGAGGGTAGCCAAAAGTATTGGCAGTTGCGTGTAATAATGTAGGTCTATCTTACTTCATTAGCCAACAACTCAAAAAGATAACTTATTCCCTATACTGGTTTATTTTATTTTATTTGATAGGGGTACTATGAGATGTCTACTTGGAATGAAAAGATTAAAACTGTGGTCAGGTATAGAAGGATAAGGTAGAATAAGAAATATGGGGACATCTTTTGAAAAATACATATGGAAAACTACTGCTACACACACACACACACACACACACACACACACACACACACACACACACACACAATTTAATGAAGTTACCTTACAACTGAGGACAATAGTCCAAGTAGATAACTCAATGATGTACTGGGCGTAGAGTTTTATTGAGAAAGTGAAACTACCTTACCAATGAATGGAATTGGCCTGGTTGGAATTCCTGTGGAATTAGGAAGATATGCTGAAGTGCAAAGTGAGCCAAAGGAGTGCACAATTCATTTGGAAATCTAAGGAAATTCCTGTTTGCTGAGGAGCATTCAAGGCTTAGAAATGAACAAGAAAGGGGAAAGAGATTTGAAGCATTTGCAATTGATTTTGAGATTATGACAGAAACTTTGAAATGTTTAAATTAAAAGATAATCACAATGGGATTGAAAATGTTCAAGTTCATTCATCTTCAATTTTGTAGATAGAAGCACAGACTGGTTAAAAGAATTTTGTGTGAATTTTGAAGAAAAGGAATAGTGTGATAGTATTTGACTACATCTGGAATTAACTAAAGCCTAAATGGCTGGGTACACCTATGAGGATATATTTTTTTCTTAATGAAATCATTAAAAGTGGGAAGGCCCACTTTTAATCCAGATCTTTTGAGGTGGGAAAATCCATCTTTAATATGGGCCACACTTTCTGGTGGCAGCCTGAGTAAAGGGCAGGGAAGAAGGAAGCTCTCTCTCTTTGCCTACTTGTTCTTTTTCTCCCTATGTTAGAGTTTCTATTGCTGGGATGAAACACCAGGACCAAAAAGCAACTTGCAGAGGAGGAAGGGTGTAGTTGGCTTACACTTCCGAATTGCTGTTTGTCACTGAAGGAAATCAAGGCCAGAAACTCAAACAGGGCAGATAAGGAGACAGGATTTGATTCAGAGGCCATGGAGGGGTGCTGCTTACTGGCTTGCTCAGTCTGCTTACTTTCTTCCTTCCTTCCTTCCTTCCTTCCTTCCTTCCTTCCTTCCTTCCTCCCTCCCTC